>CM056381.1:62232045-62299331 GCA_029718625.1 Synaphobranchus kaupii | reverse complement strand
TCGGCTTTGAGCACTCTCAAGCCTGACCCTCAAATAATTACCTATCCCTCACCACTGCCAGCAGAGGGCTGCTAACAACTAACAAGAACAACTTTCTCTGTCGACAATGCTGCGCTTGTGGGGGAAAAAAGTGAAAAAGTATTTAGCTGCAGATAGAAATTCCAAGGTCCTAACACAACTAGGCAGCAGCATTGCATAGTCACATGGTCAAATTTTGCTTTGGCATGTCAGGCGATTTAGGAAAAAAAAAAAAACATTGTACGTTTTCGATTTTTAGAAAGGATCCAAAATGGCAGCCATTTCAGGATGGAGGCAACCGTGACTAACATACCGTGACTAACATACCTGCCAACATTTATTTTTTTAAAATACGGGAGACTGTTCCAGGAGGGGTGGGGGGAATGATGAGTGTGTGTGTACTAACAGAAAAACCAAAGAACTAAGACAATGTTAAGAAGGAAAGAAGGTGGCGGCAGCAAGCACACGACCACCGCCATAACCTCTTTCTTTTCCTTGAAGCGAGCTAGTTTTCGGTTGCCAGGTTGTGTTGAAACAAATGGCGTGAGATGTAGTGTGTGGATTATGTTTAAAAAGCAAATCTGGCAACTAGGCTTACAACAAACAAACCGACAAGACCGTTTGATCTGTTCATGATGAACTTTCATAATAAACGTTGAGGGCTGGGGAAATTACGGGAGTTTCCCAGAAGAAACAACAACACGGGAGAATGCTAGTAGATGCCTGTAAAATAAGGTAGAAACCCAGGAAAAATGGGACAGTTCGCAAGGCATGCTTTAAGTGAATTCTTGCATATTCACTTAATGCATCATATAATGCATCATATAATGATGCATCATATAATGTCAAACCGTGAGGGAATTTCAAGCTTTTGTGTGTAAAGTAGTTTGTTGGAGTGGGATCAAATGACATGGCTCTTTTCTCTAGGTTAAGAGGGTCAAAATGTATGATTGTTTAAATGCGATTGGGCGCTTGACGCTCCTATGTTCTAAGCTTCATTACCCTATATCATAAGGGCCAGGGGTTCTACGATTTCAAAGTTTGCATCTCAGGTGTCTGTAACAACATCACCGCGTGGCCACATGTCACAATATGCGCATCACATGGTCCTCCACAAAAATGGGAAATTTTGCTTCGAGCCCTTTATTTCACAGCCGTTTTTGTCCAGACTGATGGAATATAGAATAAAAACCAGAATAAATACGACGGGCTGCCTACGCTGCCTGCAGTGCTTGGCCGGCTAATAAAAAACAGGATTAAAAAAAACAAAAAACGACAGGGTAGCGGGCGCATCCTGCGCTTGTGCCGCTGAAAATAAAAAAAAGCCGTTCTGTAGGTGCCAATGTGACTGCGCTGTAGCTCCCAGCCTTCCTCTCTCCAATTACCGCCGAGAAACGCGCAGGAGAGAGGGAGAGAAAAAGAAGACGACTGAATTGTTCTTCGAGATCTGCAAGTAAAATTAACTCCCCTTCCAAATCGGTCTCAGTCTGAATCTATTACATGTGCATGGGATGCGCTGAGTGGATCTTCCCCCACATCTGAAACCCTGGCATATACCAGGATCTCTTTTTCGGAGGCTGATTTTGGTTGAGGGGACGTCCGCCTGATCACGCTGACCGCCTCGCTTCGACCGCGCGTCGAGAGCAGCAGGTTTACAACCGCTGTCCCAGAGAGCGTAGAGAAAGGGGTAAAATCGACTATCTGCTAGCACGCGCAAATATTTGTGCGCAGTGCACTCCATCACAGTCCCCGGGCAGGGTGAAAACTTGGCGCCACCCATTTCTGAATCGTTTCAGAATCACGGCGGCTTTCACCGTCCGTGTGACCTTGCGTCTCACTTGCGTTTAAAGTCATTATTGGCTCAGTTATTTACTTGTCGGACGCATTCATCCTGGGCAGCTTAAACGCATTAACAGATTCCGTTTACTCATTGTCCATACAACAGGATGATGTTCTGAAGCGATGCGGGCTCAGGAAAGGAGCTACAGGAATGGCATGGCTAGGACACGAGCCTATTCATGGTATCGCCCATGCAAATTCCACCATATCCCTCCGCAGACAGTGTCCTAATACCTAGTGCGTCTAAACCTGACCTGAAACAAGTGCAAGGCAACATGTTAGATGCCACACGAGTCACTACAAGGCCGCAAATAGTGGCAAATACAGGAGGTGACATCACATTAAACCTAACAATTTCCTGCTGGTGATGAGTGACAACTATGCAAGACTGTCTATTTTCATTTGATATTGCCACTCAGTCCGTGCGCTCATTCTGCTTTCGATTTTAAGGAGCGCAGCGGTTGAGTCAAACAACTAAACACTTTCTCTTCTCTTCTTTGAAACTGAGTAAGGGGCTCTTCCCAATTTTTTTAGAAATGACTCATCAATTTCATTGGCTAAGGAACTAAACGAAAAAGGGGGGCGTCTAATAGGGAGCCGGGAGAGGGCAGGATGCCTGAGTCCCTTTCCGTACCGTGGTTTTACACCGCAGGCTCCTTCTCCGGCTCTTTAAATGTCAGGAATCTTTCCTCGCCGATCCTGTCCTTTCCTATGGAGTGCCGGGATTTGAGCACTTGACAAGCTGAGAGAGCTTAAAGGTGATGAGGCTGCATGAAACAACGTTTGGCCCCCCGAGTTATTTAAGCTCCAGTCAGCATCAAAAAAAATTACAGCTGTCAGTACCCAGCAGCGAAGCACAAAAAGGAGACCAACACGTATAATTAAAACTTTAATTAAGCCTAAAACACGATTATGAACCTGCAAGTACATGCATGCATAATGCACGCATATACCCACACACAGTATCACACTGCGGCGGAAGGGGATTAGATTAAACAAATATTACAAGCCCTTCCTCTGCTACACCCCTCTGATCCTGCTGGTGAAGGGGGGTCGGTGGGCAGGAACAGAAAGACACGCAGTGTCAATCATGAGCCAAATATCTTTGCTCTGTCTATTATTAAGCTGCTTATTTACTTGGCGGGAGAGATAAACGAATCGGCAAAACGTATTTAGGTGTGCGCAAAAACTGAAATGACGCATCGGGAACGGGTCCTCTGGACTCTGGAGCGATTCGGCCGTGTCCCTCCATTTATTTGTTAATTCATTCTGTCCTGCTTCGGCACGCCGTGCACCGTGTCCCCACGCGCCCTGGCAAAACCGCTCTCCGTCTCCTGCACTGCGTCCATGTTGGCAAACGCACAGACTCTCTGGGGCTCCCTTTCATCTCGCTGGCGTTTGGGGGGGGTGGGGGGGGGGGGTGGTCGAGGAGGTTTGCGCGCCAGCGAGTTCCAAGCCTAAACCCGGACGCTGTTGAGCCAAGGAACTCGGGCCTCGCTCTGTCGTTTGTTTCTTTAGTTCTTCCCTTAGGAAAAAGGCCCATAAACAAAAACCTAAAAGCAAAATGCACAGAGGAGCAGGTATGTAGAAGGGCGATATCAAAGGGACTGTGAGTAACCTTGCTTCAAAGAGAAACCAGAAAATAGAGGATGATAAAAAAAACTTTTTGAAACGGGCACCCCAGCGCCCACAGACCTGCAGGACGGGAGGCTGGGGGCCTGGCGGTGTGACAGAGGAGGGGAGGGGTGGCGGCCTGCTGTACCCGCTCGCGGATCTAATCCGGTCATCCGTGGCAATGCCGACGGCGGCGTTTGGGCCGCGGGGGGCTCAGACACCGCGCCCGTCCCCGGGCCGTAGGAGGCAGTGAGGCCTTTCGCAGAACAGCGGCAGCGCAGCATTACAGCTAAGGGGCTGGTTCCACTCCCGGGTGGAGTCTCGCTGTTCACCCCCTAGCGCAAGGCACTTAACCTGATTACAGACAGTAAAACATGCAACTGTGTGCACACATTGCTTGTATATGCAATTACTACCACTACTAACCGTTAGGCTACTAATACTGCTTATGTACATAATTATCATCATCCTTTCCCTCCCCATCCGTAAAGTATAAACAAGAGTAATGGACGCACGCACACGCACACACACACACACACACACACACACACACACACACACACACACACACACACACACACACACACACACACACACAATGTACTTCTTTTTTTCTGCTCTCCAACAGCAAAGATGGGTAGGGAAGCGTTTAGGGCTCAGACTGATGAGTAATTTTGCAGTGATTCATATTTCACAGGTGTGTGTGTCGGGGGGGGGGGGGGGGGGGGGGGGGGGGGGGGTGTCACGGAGAGAGAATGAACACCTCAAATATTTGTAAAGAAGGGGAAGGGTAGCGTGTGAATACCTGGGGCAAGAAAGTTCCTTTGATAAACCTTGCTGTCATGCACCAGCAAACGCAAATGAAATAAAAACATATTTACAGCGCTGAGAATTCAAAGCTCACATAGGACATAGTGATAAAAAATACATCATCTCCGGAGCTTGGAATTCCTCATGACCGTGTCAATCAATAACAGGAAAGCAATGAAAGAGTATAAATACAAGACTGTAATCCTGTGCAAGTCCAGCATACCAACATCTAAGACCGTGATACCTTGCACCTGTGCATTTTCTCTTGTGAATTACAATGCGAAACGGGTTAGTCCTTTCTGAACCGGTGTTTAAAACGCTCCTTTTCCCTTTTGTATACGTCTCCGAACATCTGCTGAAAACATGACTAGAAAAATAAACAAAACCCTGGACTGCAGTTTGTTTCGCCGACTGACTGTTGACATTGTCTTGTTTGTGTGTTCCAAACGGCTCAGAAACACCTGTGTCCCTGCCCTTTGGAGGACCTCCTCACTCTGTCCTCCCCCTGAGTGAGCAAGAGCAAACTCTAAAGTTCTATAAACAAACTTATCAAAAGAGACATTTTGTGAGACCTGTCCGCCAGCAAGTAAGACTCATCTCTTGTGTGACTCAAGCGAACGCTGATTTTAAATCCCGTCCCTTTATCTGAGGCGCGAAGCACAAAGAGGGCTGCACTCCAGAAGCTGCTCAAATTGCAGCTCCGCTCCTTTAGGAAAACGAGCGCTTGTCAGGAGGAGGGTATTTCAGTTCTCCCTGATAAAACCCCTTTCTGCTTTCTACAATGTAGTTACACATGGGTGCTGGTGTGGTGTACCAAGAGGGCATAGACGCGCACACGCAATACATGCCGTGCGCGGGAGCACACACACACACACACACACACACGGAATCGCACTCCCGGTGCATCGCGTAAACGAATGTAGTTATTGGCTGGCAGTGATCTGTAGAACGCAAGTGGACACACAGGCGAATGCCCGCCCAGTGTTCCTCGCACACACACACCAAAGAGAATGGGGCAAAAGGCCCGACTGTTATTACGCGGTGTCGGGTTCCGATATCTGCGGCTGTCCAGACGCCGAGCTCAGCCTGGCTACCACTTCCCCGTGTGGCCTCTGCTCCGCCTCTGCTCTGGCCCCGAACCTGGCTAACTCCTCCCCCTCCCTCTCGGCCGGTTTACCGCTTATACTGCCCAGCCATCGATGATGGAGCGTCTCAGACAGGAATAGACCTGACACACGAGAATGTCTGGAGGGGAATAGAAGAGAGGTAAAGAAGCGGACTCGCTTCCTGCCGACTCTCTCCGGCAGCAGAAGGCAGTCTCGTCTGTCCGATCGATACCAGGCCCCAGACAGGCGGGGTCATTCCCCCTTCCTCGCAAACTATGTTTGGAAACAAAATAAATAAATTTATGGAGGAGGGAAAACAAAGGCGACGAGAGAGAGAGAGAAAGAGAGAGAGGATGGCTTTCGGCGCCTCCTCCCTCTCCCCCGGCTCTCCGGTACGAAGAGGTTCGAGAGGCCTCGGCGGGCCCGCGGCCAGACACAGCTGCTCGTTTTCGGCCCTCGGAACGTGCGCCGGCCCCCCTTTCCCTCTCTCCTCCCCTCCCCCCGCCCGGCGTTCGGCCGCGGCGTCCGCGGGCCCGCCGACCCGCCGTTCGCCGTTCCGAGTCGCGGCGTCCCCTGCGGCCCTGACGGACGAGGTGTTGACGGGTCTCTGTGAGCGTCTCTCAGCGGGGGAGGACGAGGTGTGAAACGCGATCGGCTCTCTCCCCCCGCAAGGTCGCCGGCTGCGCTGCCCGACGCGGCGTGGAGTGAGACCTGGAAGCCGGTCTAATACGCGGCTCTGACATCTGCCATTACGTCCCATGTGCAAAGCCCAAGCTTTATTACTGTAATCTGGGGCTAGAAACCCGTAAAAAAAAAAAAACAGTTAAACTTTTATGCCATTGTACTTGGCTAAACCACAACCCCTTTCCGCACTGAAGAATAAAGTGTCCAGCGCAGGGCATGCTGCTGAGAGATAATGGAAATAATATTTCATAATGGAACCTATTAATGTGATGTATGAGCATGCCCGGGCACACCCCTGCAGTCTGATTTTAAATAGAGAATTCTGGCGCTCTCACACATGACGGTACCTGCGCCTCCTACTGTGCATGGAAAAAAAGGAGAAATTTATCTACACTTGGACCGGATTGCTTCCTTTTCCCTTTCTCACAGATGGCGACTCCTTTGTGCTCGTTTTGACGTTGATTTCTTTCACTTCTGTTTTAATGCCAGGTTACACCAGCAACCGCTTATTAACACGGGCTTCACTTCTCTTCTTTCATTCAGTGGTTTAGCCCACGTAGGTGCCCCAGGGCAAATTACTCAATCCCTAAACATTCCCAACGCAAGGTTTCAGGGTAGAGGTTGGTCTGACCTCTTATTGTGTACCTGGGTGCGCGTTTGTAAACCAAGGGAAACAGGCAGGCACTTGTGGTGAGGCATTCCCGAACCAAAAAAGCATAAGGGGGAGGCAATTCAACCGATCTGATGGTTCCTGCCATAGGCCTTCCACGACGAGAACAGGCTTAGCTAGCAGCATGGCCAGCGACATGTTCTTGCTCTATTTTCCTAGGTAGTACAGTATCTTTGTGCACAATATCCATGTCAGTCAAGAAACTAACCCAAAAATAAAGGTAATTAAAAACACTGTTAGGCCAGAAAACCTAAACTCTTCTGAAAACATCCCTAGATCAAAGTTGCAACTCGATAGCAAGGCATTTTCTTCCAATGTAACTAATAAGTACCTGTACACCAGTCTGCAAAATAGTCTTGCCCAACATTCAACGAATTATGTAATTCTCCCCATTCCCTTCCTCCTACATCTTGAGTTGTCCTTCTAAACCGTGGGAAGGGACTGACTCCTGCTATGTCACCGGATGTATGTAGCGTGCAACAACAACGACAACAAAAAGTTTTCACAATTGTGCGGCGCTTGGCAAAACTGGTTTTCCAGGTAATGCAATTACCTTCCAGCGTTTCGCCAACCATCTCATAGATAAATACTTCTCAATGAACTATGGGAGCTTGAGGCAAGGGAAACAGAAATGACTGAGTAAATTTTCTTTCAAGATAAATTTCAAAACTTACGAACATCGTACTGACGCAGTGCCGCGCTTGATTGACTTGCTTGAGGACATGTACCCGCCTATGTATATATGATTGATTGGGAAATCACACCGATAATGACAAGTCGCTGAGAGCATGTATGCCAATGTCTGCCTGCAACGGCATTAAAACCATCGTGCGATTACCTCAAAAATAAAGCGGGAAGGCCACAGCGGCTTTTGTACTGTTGACCTTGATATAGAAAAAGGACTGATTGACTAGTTTTATTATTCAAGATTTGATGCTGATGATTTTTAGAAGGAGTTTGATCACATTAGCACACTTTTTTTGCTACTGATAACAATATAATTTCTGGTGATTCCACAGTTCACAACAGCCAACTTGATTATAATATATTACACCTATTTGAAAATGTTACTCTCGATCATTGTGCAATACCACTTAAAATATATCCAACATTATTTTGCAAATGACACTTATTAATAAAGGACAATGACTAACATATTGTGGAATGTTTTCCATATATTAAAATGTAACCTGTTCCTCAAACTTGACTTTATTTCTTGATATTGCTTTTTCACAAGTGTGACCATGAGAGAAAGTGGTGAAATGAGTACACTCTAATTTGGTTACATTGACATCATGTCAACGTGCCTTTCTGGGAATGCAGCGACAGCACTCTCACAAATTTGTCGAATCAATCTGAACAAAACCGGCATGAATAGGAGGAGATAGATCAAAATAGGCAGTGGTAAAGAGAGCAACTGTTAAATTAGTCTATTTTATAGGGAACATGTGTGTTTTTCAGTGCAATTCCACAATTAAGCCGCTTTTAAAAGGTGGCTGACTCGGTATAATGAGATTTATTTTAAAGCGGCATTTGACAGTGATTAATGCCCTCTCTGGTAGATGGGAAGCTTGAACTGAACTAATATTTATTTATTTCCCACTGTCACTGTGCCATCTGTCACTAATGGGGGTTTTGTAACCATTAGCTGGGGTTGTCTTGAACAAGACATTTAACATGTTCAAGGAATTGGATCTATACAGATTCTGGATAAGGGCTATGAGGTCATATTAGCCACGGTGACAACAGACAGAAATCTCTGCTGAACCACACTGGAGATTTATGCTTCCCAGTAACCCCTATTAGTCTATGAGAAAGATATGTATTTTGAAGAAAAACAGGCTGTTTCACTGTGGTTTTCAAACATTTTACGATATAACTTTTCAAAAAGCCAATGTTTTTAAATCACACGTAGAATGTTATTATGGGGGGGGGGGGGGGGGGACTAAAAGGTTTTTATTTACTTTTTGTAAATCATGATTTACATCATTCATTTTCCATCTCAAGCACTTCGATTTAAGTGGAGAAAGATGTTACAGCTGGAAATGAATGCTGAAGTGAGTATTTTGTCTTCATCAATGGAAGAGGACGAGACATCTGAATTCCAATGAGGCAGTGAAACATTGATAGGATGCACCTGAATTCCATGAAGCGCTCCCATCTGTGCAGATACATCTGCAACTCCAACTACAAAAGTACAACAGCTAGACAACTACAAAAGAAAGTAATGTTTTTTTTTATTTTTTAAAGGGAATAACCTAGTGCAATGAGATTGCTCGTAATTGTGAAAGAACAGTTAAACTCAAGTCGGTGCAACTGGAGGAGGAAAAGAACAAACGGAAATAAACAAACCGCACCCAGGCATCTTATGTAGTAAGAATTGAATGAACACCCATATGTTCGGTGACCGGGGCCAAACTGTCCGTCGTCTGGAGAAGATAATGGTGCCGTTACCAGGCTGTGCTCCTGCATTAAAGAGCCACCTGGTCTACGCAGGGGATTCTTATCGGTTAATTGAAAAATTACTGAAATGAAAACAATGCCTTTATGAATGCCATGCGATTATACAAAAGGAGTGATGATGGGAAAAAAAATTGATTGAATGCCTTTGCAAAATGATGCCTCTCCCATTACCAAAAGTCCCCACAAGAAACAAGCGTTGAGCCCAACTGCCAAATTTCAAACTATAAAGCAGCTAACATAACTAACTAGGCTTAACGCACCCATTTTCATTGATGTTCTAAAAACAGAGAAATGTACTATAAGAATACCTTTATTGACTTTATTTGTTACATAACCTAAGAAATAAAAAGGCTGTTTTTAAATTAAGCATTGTTATTCTTAGAATGTTTTATTGGATGTAGCAAAACTATTAGCTTACGAGCACAGTTGGGCCAATATCCAGTAATACTATATAGCCTAACGCTGTTGGCTTACATAAAAATACAGACTGTTATTTAAATTCACACTATTAATGCACCATTTATAGAGTGCACATATTAATAAGACTTCCTTTAAATAGCATATCTTTGGAAAGCACTGGCACAGATTTATGAATATGACATTGTGATGCACACAGCACAAGAAATGTTCTGGAATCAATCGAACGATTAATATGTTACTCCTACTGGTTTGAGGATTTGACTGTTCCAGGGTATGAAGGGAAAGCAAAGATTTAAATAAGGTAATCGGCCGACGTTGGTGATGTCAAAGGAAGGCAACACTTTTAATCGTCGCTCGCACTTCAGAGTTTATCATCCTGCTCGGCCTGTGCAGGAGAAACATAAACAGTCTAAAGCAAGTATATCAGTAACTTGCTGGTTCCATTGCCACATAGTGTGACCAGTGCACTGGGAAACTGGCACACCCATCTAGTTGTACCCTTGGGCAAGGTACTTAACCAGAATCGCTTCAATATATATCCAGCTGTATAGATGGATAATATGTAAAAAATGCTAAAAAAATGTTACTCTGGATAAGACCATCTGCTAAATGCCTGTAATGTAATGTAATGTTTGACTGAAAACAGTGCTAAACTTCAGATGCAATAAGCCAACCGAGCAGTCAAATGTGTTTGTTAGCTAAAAGATGATATAGCTAGCTATATGGATAGATATTGATATAGTTAGCACATTTTTGTCAGGAAAATGGACAGAGCTAAAAACTAAAGGAACTTGTTGTGTTGCTATAGTATGCAACTGGGAATGGAATATGAGGCCTAAACCTGGGTGACGTTTGTGCCAGAGGGCCAAGTACAAATATTTCTGTTTGCCACAAAGATGAACAGAATGTGAAGCAACTTGTCGCCGGTGAGTCTCGCCATAAAACTGTCATGCAGAAAGAAACATATGAATGGCCACATTGTTACTATCTTTTGAAATATTAATAACATTGGTAAGAACATGCAAATGCAGTGAATTACGTACAGCTGGTAGAACTAGGAACATGTCGATACGCTGACATTTTTCAGTTGTTTCTATTAAAATTGTATACCTTAAAACCCACAGTATTTTTCAATGATGGTATGACGGTGTGAAAATCCGGATACTGCCCAACCATAATTAGGATGCATCGTTGGTCCACAGTGGTCCACTGTGTGTCCACATTTTTGAAATGCCTGTGACTTTGTGGGTGGACCCAATTTACTGATCAAATTTGATCATTTTAGCAGTTAACCAACAACTGTCACCACTAACAAATAGGTAAATATAAGCCAAAAGCACATTGTTAGTATGGACACACTGGTACTGGCAGCATACCTTAGATATAAGACACTTCACTTCTGAACAACATTCTACAGAAGGGTGGTCATTCCTGTCTGTAGTGGCTAAACACTATGTCAGCATGCGGCTTGGTGTGCTCCCCGATGCCTTAACGTCTCCATAACTCTATTGGCCGGGCAAAGTTCCCCATTTTCACCGGGTCTCCACCCTCAGTCAGCACAAAAGCCCTGTAATTGCCTCTTCAGAGGTGCAGACAAAAGTAACCTAATCCCCTCGCGGAAAGGCTCGGGCTTAAGACAAAAACAAAGGGGGCAAAAGTGCTAATGCCATAAAAAAAATAAAAAATACTCAATCATCCCTGAGAAGATCCAGCTACAGGGTTAAGGGGGATTTACCCCCCACCCCCCTATTCCTTGCCACCCTCAAGGAAGATTATAAGACAAAAGAGCACAGAGTCAACCCTTTTCTATCTAAATCGTTGGTCTTTGCCCTCCAGTATGGCCTAGGCTGTGTCCTAACAAGTTAGAACGAGGAGAACTGATGCCTTGCACATTCCAATTCTCGATTCTGGCCACCCTACTTGAAACAAAAATAGGCAATCAACGAATAATCAACACGGCGCTGCAGCTAAAGTAGCCTAATTCTTACCTGTGGAGGAGCAAGAGGGCAACACCATCAGTGAGGGAGGAAGGGCCGCCAGCAAGTTACATGGAAAAAAAGTAAGAAGAGGAATAAACATTAGCGAAATAAATCAACCTTACAGCAACTCTCATACACACATTCTCAGAAGCTGCATTGTGGCAGCTTGCCTCCACTGCATAAGACATTTCACACAGTGCGACCGAGCACCCGGGGACATTCGCATAGACACAATCCGACATGGACCATTTAAACCTTAAAGCACAAAACCACAGCAGCTCAGTTTGTGCCGTGTAGTATTGCAGATTATTGATTTTGCTTGTGAAACTGTACATCTTTAATGAGCTATTCGGCATAAAACCTACAGAGTGCATAATGACCCGTTCTACATGCTATGCTTCCACAAGCTAGGAGCACGACTCCACAATTCTGGAGCACATCTCTGAGCCAGTTACAGGCCTTTTTAATCCGGGTTCAAAAGGGTCAATACACAAATTCTGATTGACTACTTGATTGGAATGTCAAACTGGTAATGACAGTCATGTCCAGAAAAGATTTTCAACAACTGTCTTTTGTAAAAGGCCTACAAACTGGGGATTGCTTTGCATATGCCCACCAGGCATTAACGCCATCAGTGCTCACTATGTATAAACACTTTGGCACCAATGCCACTCAAGTGAGCGTTTGATAGGTGCAGACAACAGTTGGTTTTGGGTTCTCCAGACCATTCATGTTCTTGAACATTACTGCCATGGGAACAATAAGTGCTCATAGTCAGGTCTCTTCAGGGTAAAGGAAGCGCTGTTGTGACTGTGTGAAAGGAATGTTCTGGGGCTTGTTCTTTCTTGTAACGCATTCCCTGGCAGAGCGTCAGCTTTGTCCCGAGAAGAGGAACGAATGGCACTGTAAGAAAAAACAGGTCACGCGGCCCAGGACTCCGTAGGGTCAGTGCTTTAGAGCTTTCGTGGTCAGGCGGAACTGGTGCGAAAGAGGTTGCCATGGCACGCCCACCTCTGTGGACCCTCACCATGGTGTGAGTTCAACAGTTCTGCCGCAGAAATGTCCCAACCCTGACCCCTACAAAATAGCAAAACAATAAATAAATCAGTCGTTTGTTGACGGCAGGACCATGAGAGCCAGCGAAGCCTGCACCCTAATGACAGCATTGTGGCAGCAGTGTACAAATCTCTTTGTCCAGGCGGATTTTATGCCAGTCACTCAGTTTGCTCTTCCAGGCAAAGATAAAAATCCATTCCCATTTATATTCCCCACACACACTGTACAAAACAAAGTACAAAGTTTTTACACTGTAAAAAAAAAAAAAAAAAACGTCAATCTTAAGTGTTTTAGTCTCATATTTAGACTTAAAATCTTATTTCTATTATTTTTGGCGGAATAAGACAAAAAGATTGCCAATGAGGTGAGAGTTTCAAGATTTGACAGTGGGATGAGACAATTTCGCTTGTCAAGCAAAACACAACTCCAAAAACAAGCGAATATTCTGTTCTTCAGAGAAAATATCATAAAAATAGGCTATTAAGTCTCATTACAAGACTAAATCTTTTGGTTTTTGCAGTGTACCATGGGGATATGCCATATAAATGCTACCACTTTGGCATGGTGAGTAAATGTCCTGTTGTAACCACGCTGAAGGTCAGCTGGACTCGTCGCTGGCCAAAGATCAGGAGAGTAAAAGAAAGGAGAGAAAAGGCCAAGAGGAGGGACAGTAGGGACAAGCGATGACAGCAATGGCGCGGACTCTCTGTGATGGCCCCAATGAGTCATGACGTAATTAACTGGGAGTTAATGAGGCTAATGATTGAACAGATGGTGCTGTTAGGAGTACGACTGCAGCTCAAAAAGCTTCCAGCGGGGATTAGAACAGGTCTTTTGATTGCGAGGGGCAACATTTGCAAAGCAAATTTGCGATTGCTGGCAATGCCCCCCCCCCCCCTCCCCCCTCCCCTCTCGCCGTGCCTTGTTCAGCGTAAGGCTTCTTACAGGACATTTTTCACACCTCCCTCAAAAACCACTTCTAACCCACCCGGCGTACTCCTGAGGTGACAAACTCTCGCATCAAAAATAGAATATCACGAAACAGATTGTAGGACTCGTGTAGACTACGTACGATCCCTACAGATGGGGGAAACGAAACGTAATCGGCACATATAATCTCGCAACATTGTCTTATTCTGGTCAAAGCGCTCCAGTACCTTCAAGAACGCTATCCGAAATGATGACTCTCTCAAATCTCAACCCTACCAAAAACAATAAAGTCGGACAAAGTCAAATCAATCTCTCCTCTGAAGCTGCACTTCGGGGAACTTTGAAAGAGTGGGAGGGACTCTTCCCTCCCCCAAATCACAAAGCGGCTCATTTTCTCCACCGCACATTACGGTCTCTAATGCACGCGTTGCTAAGGGATCCAGAGTTCAGCACTGGGCTGATAACACACTGCTCGCTGATTCTGTAACGCACCCAAAACTTTCATCTTCTCTCTTTAGTGCAGTGTTTGTTTGATCTCCAGATACGTAAGCCTTTCGCCTCTCGCAACTCCTGCACCCCCACCCCATGCCAAAAAAATAATAAAAATCCAGTGGCCCTGAATTTACCCTGCTATCCCATTGCACAATACCAATTCATCCTTCTAAAGGCTTGCCATTGGTCAGGAACCCCTACTCCACTCCGGACATGTAAACTGATCAAAGCAGGTGGTGTATGATAGAATATTCCCCAGCAAATATTACATCACACCTAAAGCACCACTGCAACTGTTACAGAGTAAATGAAAGGACTGGTACCGCTCTTTGATTTCAACCCATCACACCCCCATCCCCGCAACCCTCCACACGACTGTGGCACAGAAACGCATTAGAATTTTCAGCAAACTTCCAGCGACCTCCTGGGCCCTTAGACGCTCACGATGCAACACCTCCGGGCCTAATGAGGCCTTATGATTGGCTACATCATTACAGTGGTCGTGCCTATGCCGATGCGTCCTTAGTCCCTTTCTCGCCTCATGTTTTGATTTGTTTGGTATGGTATACATGCTTATGGATGGCAGCAAGGTTTTTTTTATTCAGCCTGGTCCCAATTGCAAGAGTGCAATAGAGCACTGCCTGATCCTGACAGGAGGAGGAGGGGAGGAAGACAGAGAGTGTGTCTGTGTGTGTGTGCGTGTGCATGTGTGTGTGTGCTTGCTGGATTCACTGGTGCTATGTTTGCTGAACTAGGGGATGATCCTCTGCCTGAGTCCAATAAGCGCTGGTTTGACCCGTCACTGCGCAGAGCCCAATTTATCATGGCATGCTGCGTGGCCCCAGCCCTGCCATGACCTCACTGTGGTAATTAAACAGGCTTAATCCAATGTGGGCTGTGACCTGAGGTGATGTGGGTATCTCGATGATTAGCTGGACAGGACTCCTACTGGAAAGAGCTGGTCGGCGATGCCCACTTTCTGGGAAAAGGGAAGCAGGTCTCAGCAGATCACGCAGTGGGGGCCTGATGGTCCTACCGGATGCGGACACTCAAAAAGACAGTGACCTTTCACCTGGTCACAGAAGGGGGGCAGTTGTTGAGCTATTTCTGTATTTCCAAGGGTTACAGCCCTCCTTTCTCAGCTGGAGGAATCGACCATAAAACAATTATGTTCACCAGTTTCTCACTGAATGACATGCAGTCATTCCAAACAGCCCCAGAATGCAGGGACAGATAAAGGGGTCAGAGGTTAGAGGTCAGAGATAAGCATGACAGCAGTGGGATGACTAGCAATTACAGAGAACAAACACTACCGCAAGATTCCAATGTGCTTGACAGCAAATCTATGACTCAGCAATGGCTTCAGAGCGATATAAAAACACAATCTCCCTAGCTGGAACAAAACGTCTTTACAGCGCAGGTCCCGAGACTTAGTCTGCACAACTGATGAGTCACCCTTCTGTTTTTCTACTGGAGGTAGAATGAGGGCAACAGAAAAAAGGTAGACAGACAGAAAAACAGCAAAAATAAGCTTGTATTTTATCCAAAACGTTATTAAATCCTTTTGCCTTCAAAGGCAATCACTATAGCAACCAACATAGGCAGCTCCGCCCATTTCTGTTGCAAGCAATGGGGACTTTGGGACGGTCTGCTCACAAACGGTGAATGCTGCAATGCACTTCAGCCACCAACCGTCCTTCAGATGAGCATGTGACAACAGGAGAGGAGGAACCAGCCATTAACAAATTAAATGATCTCGGGCTAGAGGTAATTTCCAGTGCAAGTTAAAGAAAAAAGAAAAAATAATAAAAACTGAACAAAGACGACACAATTTGGAAACCACAGAACAAGAAAAGACTAAACATGAATGTGCATGATTGTAAAGACCTGTTTCAGCTGAAGAAACTGAGAACATGGCCCGATGGAACAGTGCGGCCTGCGGAGGTTGTGAAGCCTGTAGATCTGAAGGTCTTGAAAACCCCAGCAGAAGGTGGCTCTTCCCTGGGGGCAGGCAGAGAGGGGGAGCCCAGAGGGTGAAATCTGTCCTCTGTGGCCAATTAATCTTGAATGAGAGGGGCCTGCCAAACATGGTCTCCAAAGTGGTGAGGGGGGCCATTAGGCTAATGAACAGGGCAGAGAAGAGTGGGAGGGCCTCGGGACTCCTCTGAAAAGCTGGGAGAGAGAGACGCGGGTCACCCAGAGGCCCATCCAGTTTGTGCTCGTCCATTCTGGCGAACCGAACGCCGGGGAATGCATGCCGCTGGGACACACACGTTGAATTTAGCGCGGCTTGTCCAAGATCGCCCCATCTGCAGAGCCGACGGACCCTGTTGATATTCCTGTTGTTGCCGTGCCGACGACCTCGGTGATGTTAAAAGAGTGCGGTTAATAAATACATGTCATACGTTTAAGAATAAAGATTTACTGTGGGTATTTTAAAGTTCACCCCAAATCGTGCCATTGTGTAATAGGTATTCTTACAGAGCAATCTTCGGCCAGTATCATTCGTATCATGACCCTGTTGTCACGATGCAGGCGACTTGATTAAATGTCGCTGAGCTCTCCCGGTTGAGGTGTGCATGTCTAGCGCATTGCACAGAGGCGAGGGGCATTAAAACACCAGCAGGTTTGACTTCAGAAGCGCTCTTCAAAACATCACAAAAACAATACAGTACATCCTTTGGCATTCCTGGCCTGTGTTGATAAGTCTTCTCATTTGCACGATTGGGAGTGCCAGTGGGAAGGAGAGAAGCCTCACCCGTCCAAACGACAAGGGTGGAGGTTGGGGGGGGTAGGTATGGGGTGCTATGGTATAATTTAATATACTGTAAACCTTCCAATATTCACCGGGGCGTATATTTTCTTCAACGGCCAATGCACCAGGCAATAACCGGTGGTTATTGGAGGCCGGCGTTTATTTAAAGACACATTATGCAAGTTTTGAGAACCCCCCGATGGAGTATCCAGCACCATGTTGCAAGCTCATTGTTGTTTATTTTCAAATAGCTCGGTGCATGTGCATCATCCCCAAAGTTGCGTTAAAAAATGCAGTAAAAAAACAAAAACATACTTATAGGCTAAAAATTACAGTAAACACATATTTTGTGACATTATTTTACATGCTAGCTATTTAGTGAGCTAGGTCTCCCTTGTCCAGTTGAAATGGCTAAACGGCTAACTGCCTAGTTGAAATCATATCAAGGAAGCACACATACATACAGTACATTCTTTCACCTGGTAGTTCAGATAGCCTAATATAGGTGTGCTTTACAGGAACTGTGCATGGTCGGAGCTACGTTATTATTTTCTTTTCTTGAAACTTTCTTGAATGTTTGTCTGCATGATGCCTCTGGCATGAGAGTTTTATTGTTTTATTGGCTGCGCTAGCCGTTTTATCAATGGCAACCAGCGCTAAGGTACATTTTTTCCGACCCAGCTTTTATTGGATGGATATTTGCGAAAATATGACTTCCCTCCCGGCGTTTATAAGAGACAGGCGCTTATTTGAGACCGGCGTTAATTGGAAGTTTTACGGTAATCAAAAAAGGCCAAATACTGCGCAGGCAGACAACAGCGTCCAATAATTCACACGCAGGTCTCTCATCAGGAGGGACAACGGGGCGAGAGCCAACCGTTCTCCCCAAATCGCCGGCAGTGAATGGGGCCCATTGTGCACTCTCGTAAGCGGAGCGGGGGCACTGAGCGAGGCCAGGAGAGGCTCCCAGACCACCTCCGGTGATTGTGGCGGCTCAGTTCAACTCCGCCGCCCCCCCCCCCCCCCCCCCCCGCTGTTTTCTTCCTTGCCGGGCCGAGGGAGAATCTACCCGCTTCGTCCTGAGCAATCTCTCGGGGTCCTGACCCAATTTCCGGCGGCTGCGAGTCGTAAGCGGCGTTGCCGAATCGGCGCAGACCGGGGCGGAATGTTCCGGTCTACACTGCCTGTGCCAGCGAATGTGACAGAAAATTAGTCATCGTGGGTAACGGTATTAATATATTCCTGAAAATATAATCCTCAGTTAGGCACATAATTCCCCAGGTTTTTCTCTATCGCTGGCTCTCTCACCGTCTCTCTCTCTCTTAAGCTGCTCCTGGCGCACACCTGACACTGTCGCACACGCAAGAGGAAATGACAGGCCTTGCCCGCTAATAAACCCATCCTTTCCTTTCCAATGTCATTCAGCTCCGCCGTGGCCGTGCCCATTCTCTCACCCTCTGTGGCGCTCTCAGGGGGCGCAGCATCACAGGTGGGTGGACAATCTGTCACCGCGTCACAGTGGGGGACGTCAATTTGGCCGAGTCCCTTATGGACCGGTTTTGCAGCCCAGTGATGTGACTGCAGGACGTGCTGTGAAAGGTTTAACGGCTCCGTTTGCAGCAAGTGCGGTTTCTGGATCACGTCCCGCATTATAGCATTACATACATTTCCACAAGCTTACTTCAAGAGTATAATCTTTCCACCTTCATGTGTGCAATATTACCTACTCTACCGTACTCAGCACAATGGCAATAGAGTGCCTTCTCATATGAACAACTAATTTTAGGAATTCTAAAAAAGAGCGAGACCTATAATTTAGGAATGTTAACCTTTTACAGTGTAAACTAAGAGAATTAATGCATAAAACCTAACATTTACAGATTCAGATGCCACATTTTTTTAAATGTTATTTTCCATCGACCACTTAGAACATGCTAACAAGTGGACGTTCTCTCTCTCACTGGAATTACATATAATAGTGAAAGCATTGGCTATGCATTTAAATGACTAAAAATAAAATGTGCGGACGGGAGCGTCTTTACTGTGCGTCTTTACTCTACTGCCTAGACCTCCTGGAAGAGTGAAGAGGGGCTATGGGGGGGGGGGGGGTCACGGTTGATGACTCTCTCCAGGCTGACACCTGACTGTGACAGTTGACTCATGGCTTCCCCGTCAGTTCTTAAACCTGTAATCAGCTCAGCTGCACTGCGTCGGGATTTGAATTAAGCCCTGCTCTTTCACAGGTAACAAAAGGCGCAGTCCAAACATTTTACTGCAGGGTTTTCCAGCTCCATTGTTGAAGGAGGCCGGTCGATCGTGCAGCGAATTTTTAAACATTTCTGCTCATACGTGGGAGTGAAAAAAACAACGGGATCAGAGGGGGCGGGTGGGCAGACGGCTCTTCCCAAATTAGAATATTAAAACCGCCGGACTGCGGACACGACAACCTTATAGCCGAGACGACGCCCCCGATACGACCGAACTGGGGGAAATCGTTTCGCCCGTTTCTTTGGCCAGCGATTACACTGTTGCACACTGCCATCGCTGAAATAAAATAAAAAAATCTGGATGGGTCGTGAAAAATTATGATGCGCCCATCTGACCCCGCTTATTGCAGCAATTACGGCGGGTTCTGTGCCGGTCATTAGTGCGCTGGTCTCAGTGGGGCCTGGGAATGTGATAGATGGCCCTGTCGTCCCCCTGGAGGAGGAGTTACAGACCGAGCACGTACTCCATGCAGCCATACTGCTTCACAGCACATTTACAGAAACTGTCATCTTTCAACATTATATGGATTGAATACTTGACTCCAAAAATCTATATATAATAATGAAATACCATCTTTTCTGTGCAGAAGTCACTGCATTCCCTAGAAATTAAGTAATAAAAATTGATTATTATTAGTAGCAGTACTAGTATCAGTAGTAGTATTAGTATTAGTAGTGGTACGCATAAAAAATGTATTAATCACAATTAATGTAAATACATCGGCTCTCCTTAAATATTTACTGTAATTGTAAATAATAAATTTTTTTATTTTATTTTAAAATAATACATTTATTTTCTAAATTATCCAAGCGAATTTGTCACTTCATAGAATATTTGGTCTCCTCCCTTCACACTTCTTCAATATACTGAATCTAATTGAGTGGATTTCATGGCTGACAACTCCAGACAGGATTTTCAAGCCACAGTGTCACCATCGGCCAATAATCTGACACATATCACAGGCCGCAGGGCATTCGTGGACAGCGTGCGCGATGAAATGCAGATCGGTGTCTCTGTCCTCCTGTGATCTTCACGGTTGCGCGGCCGAGCCAGCTCCACAGCCGCGCGGGGGGCGACAGCGCAGTCACACCGAGGACCATCTCGAGGTGACTCATCAGCGCGCGCTCACGCCGGAGAACCGAAACGCTCCGACATTTCACCTGACGTCAGAGGCGGACGGGTTGTTCGGGAAGGTAGAAACGAACGAGGGAATGAGGGAGATGAGGAGAAGGAATTAAGGGAGGGCCGAGGGAATTAAGGGGACAGATAGATGCGCGGGTGAGGAAATGAAAGGATCAAAGAGGGATGAGGGGAGCCTGCGCCGTCCCTCCGGCTCCGACGGTCACGGACGGGGGGCCCTGAATCGCAGGTCTCGGGTTTCAGAAGGGACCGGCCACCGGGCCGTGCTCCGCGCTCGGCTACCTGGGCTTTTCTTCAGCGGAGAAACACGACGTGACGCGAGAGAGAAATCCGAGATCAGAGGGATTCGCAGGGCATCAATCCACCCCCGCACCACCTGCGCTCTCCTTCTAGTCTACGGAGATCAAAACTAAAACGCGGCTCTTTTTCGATCCAATATAATCCGGCTACGCCTTTTCCGAAGACGGGAATTTACGAACATTTAGCGACGAGGTGTTTATTTTGTCTTAAAAGTGTCCAGTTCCTCGACGTGCAGTAGAACCGCTCGAAGAGACACAGATCGTTAATAAAAGCTTCCAGAGTCGGGAAAAAACGACAGCCGTCGCGGTTTTTTTTTCTCTCTCTCCCCTGCCCGTTTTCCACTGAAAATGTCTAACGAGGCAGAAGCAGAAAGCTACCGCTGGCTTAAGTTGGTTGAGAGTGGAGCGGATCATTGTGCGTCTGATTGAAGTTGAGTGTTTCCCATCAATGATCTCCACCCCCCCTCCCCCCCTCCCACCACCACAGTGTGGTGTGAGCAGACTCAGTTATGAGTTGAGGCTTGGCTGCCCGGACCCGGCTGTCAGTGCCGGCACTTTTCCCGGCGAGTCTCCGGGTAAATATTTCCATAAACGATTTAATGGAGCGTCCGCGGAGATGGGCTGCCGCGTCGTTCGTTCCTGCCCGTCTGCGTGTGGCCGCGGGACGTGTTTTTTTTTTCCGCGAGTGAGCGCGCAAGGCCGTGACGGACGGCTGAAACGATTCCGGCGCGTTGCGAGTGCCCCGCCCGCCTTTTCCCAACCGGTTTGCCGGCGAAAAATGTATTTCAGATCTTTTTTTTTTTTTTTTTTTACTTTCTGTTGTGTGTCCGAATAAAATGTCAGGATGGCCCGATTGGCTGGTCTGCCATTTTTTCTCGAGGCCTCGCCAAGTGATGTAAAGTCGCAGCATCGCCGATTGCTGCGAGAGGAATGTTAAAAAATCTATTGGTCCTGTGATACTCCCCACAGTCCAGGCCGTGCCAGTTACTGACTGGTGGGGGTGATGACCGTAACGTCACTTGACATACGCCCGCATCATTCTGTGTGAGCTGAACAGGATCCTGGTGCAGCTTAGCTCGTGGATTCCAGGGGAGAAGAGGCGCTGGCACACATCTCCCCAAGCTGGAGGACACTGTCGTGACAGGACGTGCCAACAGTTTGGACTGAGCATTCAAAAATATATAGGGAAAAACAAAAAAGACAGGCTGTAAAAAAAAAATGAAAACATCTAGGCCCTCATGAATAATCATTTAAACAGTGTGAAGACTGGTGTTGTTTACAAAGTCAAAGAGGATATTTGGTGCAGGTGAGAAGTGGCTATATTTTGATTATAAATATTCATAAGCAAAGCGGTGCAGATATAAAGAAACTTCTTAAAAGAAACTTCTTCCCCCCCGAAGCCAATGCATAACGCTGTAGATTTCCAAACACATTCAACCCCCTGATGCAGGAGTCTTTAAAAACAGCTCAAAAAATGTGTACGCAGCAATACTGGAAATTCAGACTTTATACAAGGCAGCTAGTGTCCAGGTTGGTGTAGAGTATGTGGTGGTCTTTATGCAATCACTCTGTCCATCCTGGTGCACGCAGGGCCTCGCTCAACATGTAGGTTACTCAAACTGGTTGCCTACAAGCGGTTGACAAAATGACGTGAAGAGACACTACTGCTGATAGCTAAAATGAGTCAAAATGAAACAAATGGGATGGCCTGATTTCATTGGCTTCTTTTAAGGTCGTGTTTTACTTGAAAAGATTTGACCGTGGGTTTCAAACCTGTTCATGGGGCCGGAAGCACGTAACGGCAGAACTGGCTATCCCCATCTCTTTGTACTACAGCCTGCGGTCCAGAAAAGTTATTTAATCTAACAGGCTACGCCGGAGTGCGTCGTGGGGTCAGGGGCAGCGACGGGGCCACGGAGGGTGGGAGGGGGGGTTTGAGAGCGGAGAAAAGGTCGGCACTGACGGAAAGCAGCAGAGCAGTCACGGGGCAGAGACAGCCGAACGTGAAGGAAGGAGTAATTCTGCTGCCGAGAGAAAGCCGCAGTCCCTCTGGAAGAGGCCAGATTAACACTGTGGAAGATTCCAATTATCATCACATCCAGCAGGCCTGTGTGCAAAATAAAGAGCATAAACCCAGATGGGTCCACGGATATGAACGCCGGCTTCTCGGCCAGCGACGTGAACAGGCCTCCTCTTCCAGAAGCCTGCGACACGCCTCCCTCTCCCGTCCTCAGAAAAGAACGCACGCTCCTCTCTGTTCCCCTCTCAACCCCTGATCCCGAGTGAAGGAATTCCAGGTGCAGACACGGCTGCGGGCACGGCTCTCGTCCCAGCCAAACCAGTCGCGCTGGGGATAATGTGTTGGGGCCAGGCGGTAGACAGAGCACAGGGCCCCCCCCACAGGAGGGCATGCCTCAGGCCTTTCCCCAGTCTGGGCACACACTAAAGGGGGTCTTTCATATAACACATTGAAGAGTAGGTTTTTTTTGGAATGTTTGTTCAAAATTCCAAGTCGGCGTTCTAGAACTCCATTGCTTTCAAATGACCGGTAGCGATTGCTACATGAGCATTAAAATGTTCCGCTACGTCTCGGTCGCCTTTCGATGCGTCCTGCGCCCAGACATGCTGCTGCGCTCCTAAGCTTTCATCGTGCCCCTTCCGCTTGCTGCGATAGCTGTGATCCTCCTCATCCTCATCCTCATCCTCATCCAGGCTGCAGTCTCATCTTTATCCCCTGGGATCTAAATTTTCTAAAGCCTGGCCTCAAAGACAGATCTCCATAAGTAACCCCCGGTGTGACGTTGCTGCTTACCCTGGGAGTAAAACAAGTCAGCCTCGCCGTCAAAGCCGGGGGGGTGGGCGATTCCATTCCTGCAGGCCCAGTGTCTACAGAGCTGTCTTCCACCGCGTTTCCGCTAAACGTTGATGATGGTTCACTAGTATATTAGACCACGGTAAAACATCTCATATAGAACATATTGCATCTGAACTGATCATCAACCGCTCTGAAAACGTGATTAGGTCATGCATATGACTGGGTATATTTAAATAATTAAGAGCAGAAGTGGGCATGAAATCCAACTCCTCTATGCCCTCCCACACGTTGTAAAGACTACTCAACCAGCCCCCGAAACAAAACAAAAAAACGCCCGACTCCCATTTTACAGGCAAAGGGCAGGGAAAGGATATTCTAAGAGGAGGTTAGCGGATATGATTGGGAGGCACTGTGAAGGGCATCGGACAATCAATCAGACAGGAAACGGGTGAGCACTTTGATCCATATCGCATCTTGGCAGAAGCCCGACCGTACTTTTAGCCAAAAAACCCTGCTTACCACAGTGCCTAAGCGCGTCTGCGTGCGTGTCCTTCAGGCGGACAAGGAAAAACACAATTGGCCACTGTATCGAACTGCCGGATGGTGGGGGGGAGGGGGGGGGGGGGTTGAGGGAGGGAAGCAATCGAAGATTTCATTGGTTCCATTAGGAACGGAGTTGCGGGTACCTTATCGCACAATCTGCGGGTCGATACTCCGCGCCGTTGCGTCTTACTAGCCCGGAACATGCGTCTCACTTGTGTGGATTTGAGTGCCGTGTCGCTAAGAGAGCACGGGCTGCAATTACCTTTCTCTGCGGCTTCGCTGCAATCGAGCCGATGCCGCGGGGCTCATCTTAAGCCAAGCTGAGTAATAGTTAAAGACCAGCGCTACCCCCGCCTCTCAATCCTCAGAACCACCTGCTGCAGTCTCCCGTCTCACGGAGCACGCTGGCGGGGTTGGAGCGCGGAGGAGCACCCCAAGTACGCCGAGGAAATCCTGCCTAAGGTGCTCCGCCCTTACACGGCCGCAAAACAGGATGGGACAAAGCCAGGCTTATTCAGGTGCTTCTTTTTTTTTTTTTAATGGCACAAGAAAATTGTGTACTCTGGAGGCTTTCGAGACGTCTTCGTCAAATAAGCTCACAATAATCAGTGTCGAAAACTAGTCTGCCGAGTGGAAGAATTCAACGTGGGAGAATTTTACAGTTAAGCTAAAGTCATCTTCCCCAAAAATAACCCCACAATAGACAGCATTTAAGATGGTGCCGCAGGCCCTTTGAGAGGAGGCTGAGGTATTGTAAGAAGAAATATCCTTGAAAATGACACACAAATCCTCGGAAAGGCTGCGTGACTTGCGAAAAAACCGAATGCGAAAGAACGGACAGAGCGGAGGGAAGATGGGATTTTCGTGCGGCAGACGATCTCTACCCCCCGTTTCTGGCGCGGGGGTGTAATGCAATGACCGTCGATCCGCCGTTTCCTCACATTAGCTTTCCGAGGACTTGCCCAAACATTAACAGCAGACATTGATCTTTTGAAAATGTGTCAGAGCCATTAGGGCTTTGTGTCTGGCGCGTTGAACAGGAGAACGGCACAGAGCCGGGCGCGGGGACAGCGGGATGTAGGTGCATTACATTTCATATTTCAGCAGAGAGAAACTTGAAAAGGATTATTATTGTTGCATCTCATATTAAAGGGGGCCGTATTAACATGCAAATTGCCCGTCTTAATACAAACCCGAGGCAGCAAAGCATTTCGAGCAAAAAAAAAAAAAAATCTCATATTCTCCATTCTCATGCAAAATTTGAAAACCTGTGTGAACATCTATTTCAGCCCAGCTGCCGATGATTGGAACGCAGGACAAAAAGATATAAGGGAATGTGTCTATGCGTCAATACTGTCCATTTTATTTTCGTTCGGAGAGAGAGGGGGATTGTGGGGGGGGGGGGGGGGGGGGGCTGGTAAGAAAAATAAAAGCAGAAAAGAACCAGGAAAACCTATACTGTTGCTCCCTCACACGGCATAGCACGTTTGGAATCCCAGCCTCAAATGTGAAGCGGCTTTTGATGTGAATGTAACTCGACCATCATTCTCCCCGCGGGTGAATATAGGGAGTTTTGTATTCGTCTGTGTGTATGTTTTTAAAATAGCTTCATTACATCCCGATAGTGTTCATTAAAACAAACATGAGGCATATTAGGAGAGAGCGGAGAGACTTAAATATGCAGTTTCGTGAAGTTCCCAGTGTTTTGAGTGTAGCTGTATTGGTTTTCCTCTTTTCTTTCCTGGAAAAAGATGGAGGGGGGCAGCGATATTTGCATGGGTACATAAATTCAGAGAGGACATACCCGCTGAGAATAAATATGAATAATTCACAGAACCCATTCAGTCATTTATTTATTATTTTTTAGGGCAGAGGAACCCTTTCTAACCCTTTTTACTGCCTCATTTATGAAAATAAATTGCGCAAATAAACGCATCGCAGTTGTATGAGCAAGGACGTGTTGATTTCAGGGAGGCGGCATGGACGGGTGAGCCCCCTGAGAGGGTGAAAGAGAGACTACGTCCAGTGAGCTTCAGCGGAGGGTGGCGTCAACGGACGGAACAATCCGGCTCTGGAGCGCAAAGGTTACACTAGGAGCTAATTAAACCGAGGAGGGAAGGGTTCTCTAAAACTCCGGGGAAAGCCACTGTAGGCTGTCGTAGATGTGATTGGTGTAAGGGCTCCTTTCTTGACGAGGAAAACCTCGCTACGCCCACGCCAAATTAAAGCGCTGACCGATTGCGCGCTGACCTAATGGACGCACACTGGCCCAGATTCTCGCTGTGATCTTTTGAAATCCTTTGAGACGTTTTGTCAGAAGCGCAGTGTCAGCGTTGCGTCAGCGCTGAACAATTTTCTTTGGATCGCCGTCCCTCCCAGTGACGGCCGACGCCCCACCTCGCCACCCCGGAGGCCGCAGCTTCCACATCCTGCTGGGAGTTTCCCAGGTGGGGTTTCCCCACTCCAGCCGCAGGCAAAGGCTGTGACGACAGGTACTCTTTTTTTAAAGCTACCGTCCACCGTCACATTGGGCCTCACTCATGAAAAGTGAGCAGAACGAATTCGTACGTAAATCGTTCATGTTAGCAAATTTGGGGTGTAATGTAATGACCGTTGATCCACCGTTTCCTCACATTAGCATCCAGAGGATTTGCCCAAACATTAACAGCAGACATCGATCTTTTGAAAAGTGTCAGAGCCATTAGGGCTTTGTGTCTGGCGCGTTGAACAGGAGAACGGCACAGAGCCGGGTGCGGGGACAGCAGGATGTAGGTGCTATACATTTCATCATTTTGTTGGTGTTCTGTGCATGCGAGAGGTGGTACATACGTAATTTGTACGTAAATCATTCATTACCAAATTTGGGCGTATTTTGGCATTCATCAACGTTTTCGTATCTGAGATTTGATTGGACTAACAAACTAATTTTACACCTGCTCAAGACCACTCGTACCACGTTCGTGAATTCAGATTCAGAATGCTGCTAAATGAAGCTTCTGAGTGATAATTAGAATATTAATTTATTTTTATTTTCTGCTAAATTCACATGACAAAATGTAGCCTCGGGAATTTGTTGGCTGAGAGTGGTATATGGCTGGTTATTAGTTTTCCCGTTTTTATGAAATTGACAACCTGCCCAGCAATGTTATTGGTGCCATAACTGTACTGCATAAACGTAGTCTCAAGGCTCCATCCAAAGATACGTTTGCAAAATATCAATAGAAAGGGCCGTCACATCTGTGCAGCTCATGTCATGCGAAATGTATTGCTCAACGTCCTGGCTCGACTGCCTGGTGGGACCATAGATGGTGGGACCCACAATAGCCTCAGTTGGCTGGCTTTAGTGGCTTATTGGCGTAGCTACGTCAAATTGCTACATCAGACAGTAAGTAGGCCTACCTCTGTCCATCACTAGGGGATCGGGAATTCAAACCACCTCTCGCAAGCACAGAACACCAACAAAATGATGAAATTAATAAATTAATAATTTTATTTCCAGGCTGTGAGAAAGATCGCAGCCTAGTGCTTGGCATAGAGGCAATGTGCTCGTCCGATGCAGATAGGCTTGCACTTTAACAGCTTGTGTAATGGGAGATTCTGCATTTCCTGCATGTTATATCCTACCAGGTCTTTTTACTTTAACATGTAGGCTACTTTACTATTTACTTCATGACACTGGAACGGACAATACTAAACTATTTATTTTCCTTGATTGAACATTCTGCTAATAAAACCTTGATTTCAGCGTCGGAATAATTCTTTCTTTTGCTTTTTCTGGGCCATTTCACTTTGTGAAAGGAGCTTTAACTGAAAGTGACAACTTCCATATAAGGCAATTAATGGGCGTGGATTTATGCTAATCACAACGCGCTTCGTACGTGCAATCGAAAAAAACTGCCTTTTCCACACGGTTTGATGAATCTGGTGTAATTTTTTTCGTACCAACTAGTTTCGTACGTAAATGTACGCGCATATTTAGGAACGCTTCATGAATGAGGCCCATTGAGGGTGTTTTGGATTCCCCCCCACAGGCAGGGTGACGAGAGGGGGGGGACGGACGTAGAGAGAACAAGAGAAATGAAAAGATGGAGAGAGGGGGCATGATTGATCTTTCAATTATTTTCAATTATTCCCTCCCGGGTTTCAAGTTGGTGCAGAAATTCAGTCAAACGCCATTTCGACACGTTCAAAAACAAGACGGGGAAATACCTCACGGCCTAAAAAACATTCCATTCCTTTAGCAATCAGAAAAGTTTCCAGGGAAAACAAGAATGTTTCAAAATCTGCTATAATGAAAGTGAGCTGCCAGCTATTGTCAGGTCGCAAGCGGGAACGACTGACAGCTGTTTAAGCCTCAAAACGAGCTTACTCATTTATACAGCGTTCATCAGGCAGGCCCCATGTAATGAAGGAGAGCATTTTTCGACAGGTTTGTCAACCACCATCACAATGCCCTCGTGTTGGTGATGGCGGCGCTCTCGAGGATGAACCAGCACATGGCTATGTGGCTGCGAAGTCGGGGCTGACACCGAATCCCTTTGACTGACGCTAATTCGCTCAGTTTTCAAGCAGTGCCTACGGCTCTCCTGGTCCGTCTCCGTTAAGGTGATGCTGACAAGGCCAGACTGGGGGAGGGATCCGTGGGGCACGGACAGGCATCACAGATCCAGATCACGGATCGTTATTGTTATTGTGACTGCGTAATTACTACTGTTATTACTGAATCACTGCCAGAGTCTAAGCATTGGAGTCCAGAGACTGGCGGATTGCATACAGACACCGACTGCAAACAGTCAGACACCTACTGCAAACAGTCAGACACCTACTGCAAACAGTCAGACACCTACTGCAAACAGTCAGACACCTACTGCAAACAGTCAGACACCTACTGCAAACAGTCAGACGCCGACTGCAAACAGTCAGACGCCGACTGCAAACAGTCAGACGCCGACTGCAAACAGTCAGACGCCGACTGCAAACAGTCAGACGCCGACTGCAAACAGTCAGACGCCTACTGCAAACAGTCAGACACCGACTGCAAACAGTCAGACGCCGACTGCAAACAGTCAGACACCGACTGCAAACAGTCAGACGCCTACTGCAAACAGTCAGACGCCGACTGCAAACAGTCAGACGCCTATTGCAAAGTTGCAAACAGTCAGACACCTACTGCATACACATTATAAAGTACAGATACATAAATAGACAAATGCATGCCCCCGCCACACCAAAAAAACATGACCTGTGCAACCTTTGCTCCCAGAATTCTCAGAACCAAACCTGCTATTGCCTTTATACAGTTGAAGTCGGAAGTTTACATACACTTAGGTTGAAGTCATTAAAACTAATTTTTAACCACTCCACAGATTTCATGTTAGCAAACTATAGTGTTGGCAAGTCAGTTAGGACATGTACTTTGTGCATGACACAAGTAATTTTTCCAACAATAGTTTACAGATTATTTCACTTTTAATTCACTATATCACAATTCCAGTTGGTCAGAGGTTTACATACACTAAGTTGACTGTGCCTTTAAATTTTTTAATATTTGGTCACATATGCTTTACATGCCATGACGTCCTGATGTCTGTGACTATAAATTACACTAGAACAGTATAGAAACACATGGTTGGCTAAATGGCTCCAAGTCATGAAGGGTCTGACGTATCAAACAAGCCTTAAATCATCACTTTGCTGTCAGAAATACAGTAGATATGGATGGATAACTTAAAGGGTTTCTTCTCCTGACTTATTTTTCCATAGAGTTCAATAGGAAAATTTGTCAGGAGAAACAACCCTTAAAGTGATATACTATACACTATAGTTTGCTAACATGAAATCTGTGGAGTGGTTAAAAATTAGTTTTAATGACTTCAACCTAAGTGTATGTAAACTTCCCACTTCAACTGTATCAGAGATATAACCTTGCTGGTTTGCTGGTTCAAGTCCCAGGTGTGGGACTGCCATTTTACTCTTCACCAAGATACGTCACCTGTATCGCTTCAGTATATAGCCAGCCACATTGGATAGTATGGACACATGTATAGTTGGTAAAAATCTGTTAGAAGGCTGTTAGAATGTTTGAGTTGCTCTGGATAACAAGATTAGTTAAGCATTCATCTGAAAAAAAAACACACTTTTGGGTTGGAGATTGAGTTCTGATATGAGATACTGAACATCCCACTTTATAACCACGGATAAAGAAAGAAAAAGAAAACTCCACAGCAACCCACGCCGTCCCAACACCCCCAGCCCCCGGTCGTAACCCCTATCATCCCGACACCCACTTTGCCACCGCCATTACCGCGCTCCTGCCAGACGGATACAGAATTCTTCACTGCAGACCACGAGCTGCCCACTGCTTGTCCCTGCAGCCATGATTCAGCCGTCCGCCTATAATTACACGCGCAAAGCAACAGATTCTGCCGCGGTTGTTAGCTACCGGCGTGGGCAGCGGTAGCTCAGTGTCAGATGCTCCTGCTTCCCTGCGACCGGCTGCTTGGTGCGGTACTGTACGGCCCCGTCTTAGGAAAATAAACCAAGTCTAGCGCTAATGGAGGGAGAGGGAGTTTATTTACTGCTACGTGCTATAGATGTGGAGAGCTAGTTATTTATTCAGTGGGTGTCAGGGACTCGGCAGCCTAGCGCCATAAACCCCCTGCTGGCGGAAGCCGGAGCGGAGAAGTCGCTGACAGCCTGGGCATAAACATCTACGCGACGGCTCTTAAAAATCAGCAGGTGGCACTCTACGAGGGAAGAACTGCCCTCTGGAGGAGGGGGGGGGGTGGGGTAAGGAGAAAGAGCGGAGGGACAAAGAACATTCCAGAAGCCGAGAGACCGACGTCGACCTCGGCGGGTCAGACGGCTCAAGTTGTTAAACTTGGAATGCAGGCATGGAAAGTGTCTTCCTTGGGAATGTTGTGCGCTTGCTTGCTCTTGCGCAGGAAATGGGGATTACGAGAGGTGGAGGCCAAAGGAGGAGGAGGGGGGGGGGGGGGATAAATCAGTGCCCTGCCCTGTCCTGGCGCCCGTCGGCACGGGGAGCGCCAAGGCATGAGGACAGAGCGTCCAGGGTGGATGACAGCTGGGATGGAAGTGGCAAAGTATGCGAGACCACCCCGCTTCGAGGCCCAACGCCTGCAAGCCGGGCGCTTGTATATCTTCGCTGTCGTTTCACTTCACGCAGCTGGATCAGAGGCCGTAGCTACCAGACTCGCTAACTAAAACCAGATGGACTTGTTCAAGCTTGGTTTAGAAGTTCCTTTGACGGAACCAAGCAGCTGAAACAGCTCAATTCAGGGCAGCTGTTTACCAAAGCAGCTGTCTTGGGGGTCATCATAACAATATACTTGTAAAAGTGATCTGACTTAAAATGACTTCAACTCAGGGAAATAAACAGACCTTTCAGGAGCCAAATGGCAAGACCAGACCCAAGTCATGAGAGCCACAATCATTTCACCATATTTTCCCTTAAAGGAAAAGGAAATCTGTACTCTTCTAAAGGAATGTAAGGAAATACAGTGGGGGACGGAAAGTATTTGAGCAGTGACACGATTCTTGTTGTTTTGGCTCTCTACTCTAGAACATTGGATTTGAAACAGAACAGTGACTATGGGGGTTAAAGCGCAGACTTTCAGCTTTAATTTGAGGGTTTTAACATCCATATCAGATGAACCGTGTAGCAATTGTAGTCCTTTTTATACATGGTCTCCCCAATTTTAGGGGACGAAAAAGTAATTGCACAAATTAACATAAATTGAAATAAAGTCCTCATATTTAATATTTGGTTGCATATCCTTTGCATGCCATGACTTCCTGATGTCTGTGACCAAATAATATCTAAAGACTCTTATTTTTTTCTCTTACAAGTGATACTATATCCTCTCTGCATTTTAATGGCTATCGATGGGAATTGGGGGGGGGGGGGGGGGGGATTAAGCTGTACATTATGCTGGAACAGTATGGATCACATGGTTGGCTAAATGGCTGTAAGTCATCAAGGGTCTGAGGTATCAAACGAGCCTCAAACCATCACTTTGCTGCCAGATATGCAGTAGACATGAATGGATCACTTTAAGGGTTTCGTCTGCTGATTTCAAATCCAGTGTTCTGTAGTACAGAGCCAAAACAACAAAAATTGTGTCACTGCCCGAATACTTTCCGTCCCCACTGTATATGGTTCCATCAAAAACATATCCACCTTAGTTCACAATATATTGAAAATATAGTATATGCATGGAAAATGCTTCAATTATTTGCTACTTCATCCATACACTCAGCGTACAAGTATACTGCAAACTTTCATGTATATAAAATGACTTGCTTGATCAATGATATACTTGCAAATATAAATTCTGGAAGTAGCATATTAAGGCAAGCAGTTTTTTTCTTCAGGGACTGCCACAATGTGCATTATAGGTTATGAGATGTCAGTGTTAAGGGGCACATAAATGCAGCCGCAGAATAATTAAGTTAAACAGATATTTAGCCAGTCGCATCACAGGAAAAAGATACTTTATTGCAATAGCGTCTAATCATTGGGGACTACAGCATTGTGTGGGAGGCAACAAAATGCCCCTTAATCTTCACAACATTCATCATTACTCTTGATTAATATTCCAGAGAAGGATAAAACAGACTTCAGCTTTGGCCAAGTGCAAACAGAACGTGGACTGTTTTACTAAAAGATGCTCAAAGAAGTTGACAAAAAAGGCAACTTTCTCAGTTTTACTGCGTAGGAGCCAGCTGTAATGTTTAGCTTTACTAAAAACAGCACATATGTTTTGGAATATTGTTTGGCCTCGGTTCAAATGCAAGGCCTGTTTGCATTATACGGCCTGCGGTAATTAAGGCTGTGTAGTTAGCAGTCTTACCGCGACCGCTGACAAAATATTGCTGCCCACACAGGGTCAACAGGAGAAATGTTCCAGCGGCGCGGAGCACGCGCGCTTCAAAGAATTGTTGTCTTGTTGGCTCCCGGAGTCTGGGAGGTGTGAAATGAGGTGACAGATTCCTTCGGGTTAAAGAGTGTTTCTGGCAGCCAGCTCTTGCGGTTTAAAATGGTAATTGCGAGTCCGTAACTGCCTGACCGGAACACCCCCCTTTCTCCAAGCGCCTGCCTTGCACCCTTAGGTGACCCTGATTAGAGCCGCTGGTGACCTAGGTAATTTGATTAGCAGGTGGTGTGTCCGGACAGCAGCAGGGCCTACGGCAGTGTGGGGGGCTCAGGCAGTGGCCCTTGGCGTCTGTACTTTCACGCCCAGAATATTCTGGTTAAAGTGAGAAAAAATCATACTAATGTAAAATAAAATACATTAAAACACAAACTCACAATGACATTGTTGTAATTAAGGGAAGCGCAAACAATGTCAGTGTGACATTAAATCATTGTGAAGGCTTGTCTATATGTCGATCATTACATGCTTGCATTCTCCCCTCGCCCCTCCAGTTGGTTTCCTCCAAAAGAAAAACTACAGATTACTGAGATCAGCAATGGCAAGAACCAAGAGGTTGAGGGAGGGGCAAAGCATTCAGCATCTGGTAGCCAGAACAATCTTTCCTAAGCTTAGACTTTGGCTCTAACCAGACCATGACTTCTCAGAGGTTTCCGGTTTCCCAGAGAAATGACCAAAAACATCATAAAAAGGCCAGGGTGATAACGAGCCACGTGCCGCTGGTTTCGAACACTAAACTCGCGGTCACTGCCTGATCAGCACAGTTTACCACAGACTTAACCGCAGTCCCTGCCTCCATCTGTCCACCTGTCTGTCGCTGAATTATAGGGCTCCAGTAAGATTAGCAGAGGCAGATACCCCTCTGAGGGCATGCAGAAACAAGCAGTGCATGTCTGGCTCTTGCATTCATAACCAATCAGAGGGCACAAAATCCCAGAATTAAGCTTAGTGGTGGAACGGTAAATTCATTACAAACCATATGACTAGCGATATTAAGGAAAAATTTAATATCACAGCATGACGAATTGAGCTGGAAGGCCTGGAAGCGCGGCATGTTAATGGATCAGGTTGACTGTAGTTTTTAGTGGCCACCCCATAAGCTCCTGGGCGGACTCCCTTTCAGGTGTGGCGCAAGGGTACATTTAAACTCTCTGATGATCCCGATCCCCATGTGGCCACAGTCCAAGCCTGGCCAGGGGCAGCTTTCGGCCCAGAGGTTGTGGCGCGGGCAGCTGCTGGACGCCTCACGGAGAAACAACCTTTGATCCCTGCCCGTATTCATAAGTGTCTCAGGGCAGGAGCGCTCATCAGGTTTACAGTGTCCGAATCCTAACCTCCTACTCTGAGACGCTTCGCAAACAAAGGCCTGGAGCGGAGCTCTCCACCGCACCGCCCATCTCCCACTGGCACCCCATAGAAAACAGGCTCATACAAGGACTCTGTGACAAGGTCTGGTGAGTCCAGACTTTGAACATTACCTCACAATTTTAAGTCAGACTTCAGGCCTAACCACGTCCATTGAAGTTTTTTTGCGCTTTGTACCTCATTTTTGAGAGGTATGCTGTGGGACTGCTGGCGGGGACACATGTTCTGGGCTCTGTCCTGTCCAGTGCTTTGTAGGACAATTCTCTGCACCTGTGGCTGCCCTCACTGTTCGCAAACACAACAGTCTTTAGGCAACCTGTGTCAGCCATTTAAAGCTGAAGGAGGGCGCTTTTTTCCCTCCAAATTAAACGGAATTCGCCACGCCACTCTGCGCCACCTGCGCGGCAAAAGACGCTGATCTCAGCTGTTCTCCTGTGACTTCCGGCAAGTCGGATGATAAGGAGACGGAGCTGTTGGAAATCAATGGGACCATCGATGGGTCAGTCTGAATTGACTCTTCAAATGACCGGTCACAACATGAAAGGGTTGCGATTTAGCAGGTTGATCTTGAGCTTGGGCACACATTCATGAAGCAACAACATGCTTCCCCTGTACATTTTTAACTGTATCCATTATGAGCTAAAAGCACAGGAGTGAGAGGGGAACCCACAAAAAGATTGCGATGGATTTGCCCACGGAGGGGACGGAAAGTGCACAGAAATGCACTACCAGGCAAGTATGTTTGTTTTAAATTGTGTTGTCTACATACATTTCAGCCCCAAAATTACTCATTTTTATGTCAATGGGGCTCAATACAGGGTGTGTCCAATTCACATGCCCTGTGATCTTTGGGTTATCAGAGAAATTATTTGTCAATACAAGTCATGTAATACTAGAATTGCTTGATGACAAAGATGACTTGTATTTTTCTACTATAATTTAAGTAGGCTATTTCATCGTACTTTGACAATTGCAATAGCCATGTTACTTGAATAAAAATAATTACTTGAAATGGTACAATTCTATGAATTATGACAGTTGTTCCAAGAAATACTGAATATAATTTGCTGTTCATTCAACTGATCTTGAGGACTTGTGGTTCCTTTGTAATCATAATTGTCCTCTGACCATTATTTGTGCACAACATTGAAATGAATCCCTTGTAAAATGACAGGCAAATTTCTGATTAAAGTTAGTGAATCAGGGCTGGCTGAACTTCAAAAACAGGTGTAAACAAAACCAGCCTTTTATATGTGCATTTGAATATAAGCAAGACCCATTTTGAGTATAACCGCTCGGATAACAGATACGGAAGCTGATCTGATGGATGAAACGTCATGTTTTACCACAAAAAAACATGACATATTATTTGTAATTGTGAACTGCGCTTGCAAATTATTTGGGTGCGAGTGTGCGGTTGCTTGATTTGTGATGTAACGATTATTGTTAATATAGCGCGTACAGCATTTACACAATGAGCAACACAAACTGCGGTTAGAATTTTTTTTAACTGGATCTACTCCAGAGATTCTTGATAAACACAAGCCTTGGTTAGGGTTCTTTTGGCATTTTGAGCACCCTGAAGCAACAGATTGCACTGAAATGTGGAAATGTTGTTAAAACATGTTCATCGTCACGTATGCTTGCATCTCACTGACACCTTTTCGAAGCCTCCCCGACCGCACACCCACCTGAACGTCCCGGAAATGCTGGATTGCTGGTCGGGGCCAATACCCATCAACATGCTGCTATGCCTCTGCAGCTCGTCTTATGAAGGCTACTGCATCGGCTCAAAAGGAAAGTCAAAATCTCATTAATACGCCTAAAAAGTGGAGTTCCAACCCGGAAAATGGAATAGATATTACTGGATATGTATTATAATGGATATAAATTACTCTACTCTCCCGTACACCACCTTCACCTAATGCAGAGCCGCTGCGGCTGGTGGGGAGAGGAGAAAAATGAAAGAATTAATAATTCATCAAACAGTAAACAAAAATTAGCGCACACACCCACACACACACACACATTAATTACACCCATTCCCATCATCTTTTGCAGAGTTTGAATGTGCTTGGTAATCTATCTTGCAGCCACTGCTGGAATTGAAACCCTCCAAGTGCACGTCTGGCGAGCAAAAGCCAGGCTACTGCACCGGGAATTCAAATCATGTCCCGAGGATTCGGAAACGGCCCCGGCTGAGTCTGCCCACCCCGATACACGTACCCTGCCTGTTTCCCAAGTAACCGATCAAATGTCACCCGAGGCCCAGAAACGCAAATCACGGGATTCAGACAAATGGGCTTTCCATGACACACACACACACGCACACGCACACACGTACACACGCACACACACAGGTACCAACAGAGAGAAAATATATACATATTAACTAGGGATGGGCATAACTGGGAAAATCGCTAAACGGTTGCATGGTGCAAAAAAAATGTGTCTAAACATTTAAACAAAGAGGGTTCTAAATTTGCTGCATTTAGATTTAAACCAACGCACTACCTAAGCTATATTTAAAATGTGCTTATAAATGCAAAAGCAGCCACAGAGCACACTTTGATTGGAGGGTGGGACTAGATTTAGCTGTAAATTACACTGGAACAGTATAGAACACATGGTTGGGTAAAAGGCACTAAGTCATCAAGGGTCTGACGTATCAAACGAGCCTTAAACCATCACTCTGCTGCCAGAAATACAGTAGATATGGATGGATAACTTGAAGGGTTTCTTCTCCTGACTTATTTTTCCATAGAGTTCAATAAAAAAATTTGTCAGGAGAAACAACCCTTAAAGTGATCCATCCATATCTACTGCATATCTGGCAGCAGAGTGATGTTTTGAGGCTCGTTTGATACCTCAGACCCTTGATGACTTACAGCCATTTTACCAACCATGTATTCCATACTATTCCAGCATAATTTACAGCTAAATGTAGTCCCACCCCCCAATTCCCATAGAGATCCATTCAAATGCAGAGACGTTATAGTATCGCTTGTAAGAGTACCAGAAAATATGATATCGAGAGTCTTTTTGATGTTCTTGGATCACAGACATCAGGAAGTCATGGCATGTAAAGGATATGCAACCAAATATTAAAAATGATGACGTTATTCTATATATAAATGCAGGGGTTTACTAATGAACGCTTCAGGAAGTGAGTGGGACCGTTACGGGCACAAGAACGAAACAAGGAAGTTAATAAGCTAACGAAGCTAGCTCATCTTTTCAAACCTTCAGGTCCGGATGTCGTTATTTTGTATATCGGCATAATCCGCTTTGTTTGCATCCGTTTATGTGCTAAAAGTGTGCTTTTGAGACCCGTTTCGCCATGCAATGGGAGTGAATGGAGAGAGAAGAAACGTCATTCTTCGTTGGCCAGCTGCTGAACACTGGAGCAAGTCATGAAGATGAGCTTGAATATTACGACTCATATCGGGGCTAGGTAGTTACACAAGATTATGTTCTAACAAAGTTCACTATGCCTTTAAGTAACGGCAAAGGACAAATCAAAGAAAGCTTTCCGTTAATAAGAACAAGTGATTATGTTTTCTTGCCTAGTTATGTCACCTTTTTCAAAGTGAAAGCTCTCAGACATTTGCTGAGAATCAGATGCAGTAGTCCCGTCACTCATAATCAAGGTCAAGTATTTATATCTCGCATGCTTTTTCACCGCTCCAGTGCTGTTGGAATAGGTTATCTCAGTGTTGCAAGTTTAGTGAACAAACAATTAGAAATCACACCCCTAACACAAACGTGATTTCGCTTTGTCACTATGGGGTCTATAACACAACAAAATGTGGAACAAGTGAGGGGGTCCGAATACTTTCCTAAGCCACTGCAGACTCTGCAAGTGCCAATTTCAAAGGCATACACCTGCAGGCCAGCCACAGTGCAGCTTTGACCCAATCCCTCAGTCATAATATTACTCCAGCACCGAGCGTCTCAGGGCCCTGAAATTCATTTCTCACGCCGTTCCCAGAGGAGGAAGAAAGGTCGGCAGGCTCTGACCCCGAGGCAGGGCTACATTACATTTACATCACATTATTCATGTCCTCGGCAGCGCGCTTACCCGTGCCAGCACTCAGCCCGCTGGATTTCCGCTCATCCTGTGACCCTCTGGATTCCGGGTCCCTCAATTAAGCCCGTCTGAGGCAGAGCTTGCGTCAGACGGGGTTTTCGCGGCGGAATTAAGTGCCCCGTTGTGATAACGGGAGCGAGGATCCGCGGGTCTGGAGTCTCAAGCTCTAACCACTACGCCGGAACGTCTCTTAACCGCACGGTGCGTTCCTACGTTAGCGCCGTGCACGTTTCTGTATTTGCATTTGTCTTCAATGAGGAAAAACTTGGTTAACCCCGCCATGTCTGTGGAGGTCCTCTATTCCTTGAACTGTGGGAGGGGTGGGGGGGGGGGGAGGGGGCAGGGGATAGGTGACCTACCGAGATCCAACCCTCTTCTGCAGTCTCCCCCTTTCCACAAGGAACCACAGACAGACACTTGGCTCCCACGTGCCGCTGTCAACAGACAAAGCAACATTAAGCTTTTGTCGTCTTCCTCGCCCAAAATGAAAGGAGAGAGACAAAAAAAAAGGGAAACGATAATGACCATTGGGACTCCATGCAGATGGGGTGGGGGGGGAAGAGAGCGGCTCTCTTGCATGATACACCACTGAGCCACGCTGCCTATACCTTCCTCTTTGAATCTATACGAAGATCAGCAGTAGGCCCGAAAGACACCACCACACGCTGCACTTGGGGCGTAGTTTTTGCATTCACATTTCCTGCTTTAACTCAATGCCAGCTGTAGAATCTACAGTGTTTGCGCAAGTGAGTTCTTGTAAGTGTGCATCCCAGTGCGTGCCTGCATGTGGGCTATTTGAGTGAGAGAGTGTGTGTGTCAGTGTGCGCAAGTACCTACCAAGCAGTTTTCTTCCACGCACACCTGTACAAGTGTGTGTGTGTGTGTGTGTGTGTGTGTGTGTGTCCGAGCCCCTGAGAACACAAAAGACAACAGTGACTGCTGCTCATATTTCGGTTTTTGAAGGGAGGACCCTCACCCTATTTGAACAGCAACCTGAGAAAAAGAAAAACACACAAGTCAACACTGCCTACAGTTCAAGGCTAGGAGAGAGCCAGCCCCTTTCATCTCAAGCAGGCCTAAACAGAGCCTCGGACAGGCGAGGCGATGCGGGGTACACCCACTGCGAATCAACGGCAAATACCGAACAGGAAAAGGTAAACGCAAGCCTGAAAACAATCCGAACGATTCTATCAATCACTGCAGGCTGACAGCACAAAGCACAACAAAACTGATTTGCAGCACAGACAAAAATTGGGTCCAATGTACGGGGGAAATTTATATAGAGAATACTTTAATTCATCATATTTCTCTTGCGGAGACGGGTTAGCAAATGGCATTTTTTGGCAAATCCTAACAATGAGGAGACCTAGGAATGAACATGACTAATGCTTTAATATCAGTATTCAATGATCAATTAAAATTAATTCCTGTGAATTCTTACATAAATTATGCTCTTAAATGATGTGAAATACAATTTCCTAAGGAGAAGTGTTTTATTGGGTATAAATAGCCTCTCTCCTCTATATCATCCCCATCTTCAATTTTGTTGTCACTATATACTAATCCAATGGAACAAAATTGATTGGGTGGTGATGATTGGATTTCTGCACAAAAAAAAGAAGAGATTCGTTCAGACGCGCAGTCAGGATTTTCAAACCTTCCAAAACAAAATTCCAAGCAGACCTGGGTGTGGATCCTTTCCTAAATGAGGACTATCATGCGGGAATGCTATTCCCGCCACAGGGGGTTGACGTCAATTTCTGTGTAAACAAAGGGACAGGAAAAAGTGGGCAGGAACACTTCAGACGGAACGTCGTTGGTTGCATCCAAACAATCCGCGCGTGATGTGAGATCCAACGAGGGTGTTCCGGGCCCCACGTGTGTCGAGAGGTTCAACGGGCTTGAGGAAAGGCGCCCTTAGGAACGTCTTGCGCTCCACTCAGGCAATGGAAGTCACAGGTCAGAGGGCACGAGAGGGAGGGAGGGGTGGTTACCCCTTTAGAGAGAAGGTAAGCACTACAAGAGGGAGAGTGCATGATTCACCCTCTCTCAACTGGCGTGTAAGGCTGACGCAAATGTGCCGTCAAGAATGGTATGCCACAGTGGCTAAAACAACATGAAAGCTTCCCAGAGATGGTATTTTAGACTGTGCTGGGTGCCGGAGTGAATATTTACATTCGGTTTGCCTCGTAGCAATGTCCTTGAGACTGTTACCCCCCCGAGACAGAATGTGAGATTACTTGTCAAAAACATGGTAAATAATTCTGCGATGCGCCTTCATATCCGGAGAGGTTAGTCACACTGGGACCCCATTCCGAATAAGTGTATTTATTAGGTCTGTTCTTTTCTGGGATCTGTTCTGTGGAGACGCAACCTTTATTAATCATTAAACAGCCACACAAGTAGCCTCTCGCGCCAATTTAGGCGTCGTCTCCGAGGCGGGTATCAAGTGCTCCAGATAGAGGATGTCCAACGCGACTTCAGTTAACTGAAGAGGGTGTATAGGAGGTACGGGCATGAAAGGACAAAATGAGCTTTGAATAGATGGTTTTATCAACTAATACAGTTATGTTTACTAACATAGAAACGCTCTCATTATTAGCACAGTATGTCCACGGTAATATTATAATTAAGTCAGCATGAGTAGGCGGCTTATGCTGCTAAACGGAACTTGGAATTATACCAGCCATACTGTGTGAAGATTATGACAAGAATGAGAAATTACACCAGTTTCCAGGGGACTTTAGGCGAAAGGGGCACATTTTATAATAAAAAAAAAAAAACAGTCGTCGTGCCTAGTTCTGTGAAGCGTCTCACAAACGATTTTTAGGGACCGTTTTTCCTCTGTTAACAGATAAAGACTGGAAACTGCCAGATGGCAACATGCCCTACTGATATTATGTAGAACATTACGGAAAACGGAGAGGATACATCCGCCACGAATAAGGACGGTGTCCTCCATACTGGACACATGGCTCTGGGGCTTGGGATCATAGACATGCGGAGCTTAGACATGCTATGCTCCTTACCTTGTGGCAGACAAACAGACTTTCAGCTGCAATTCCGTTATTATGATAGCAGCGGCTTTGATTCGCAAAACATCAGACGGCTATTAGTTCCCGCCGTGTGCGTCCAATCACGGCGCCTTATTTGATTTGAAGCCCCGCGGCGCAAATCAAATAGAAAAAAGCTGACTGAACCCGGGGAATGGCGGATCCGCGGCGCGGGCACGGCTGGTTGCCGTCAGCGCCGGTCGGGCCGTGACGGAGACAAGAGAACCGGAGTGATCAATCGACGCGAAGATCCAAGCGACATAAAACGGAGCGCGTTCAAAGGCAGGCGGGCCTGCAGTCAGAGACGCGCGATAAATACGTTTAAAAAAATAAAATAAAAAAGCACATCTGTTCCCTAAAAGCATCAAAAGCGGTGGCGTGTTCTAAGCCCAGATCCCGTGCAGACGCGAGCCCCTCTTCGTCTTAAGTCGCCAAAAATCAAAGGCCTTATTAGCATCGTTTGCGTCTCGGCGCTGGGGCGGAAAGACACAAGGAAAACAAGCTAACAGGTAATCTAATTATGGCTCCGCAAACATTTGGGGCCTGCGAGGCCTCCGTCTAGCGCGTGCGAAGACGGCGCCGCATGCATAATGCATGCCCCGTTTTGATCTCCCTCAAGCCTTTGTTCCACCTGCGCGTCGCTCATCAGTCAGCCCGTCCGCTCGCGTTTCCATATCCATCGCTCTTCGCCGTTCCCCGTGAGCTCGTTAGGCCAGGCGCCGCCCCCCCCCCCCCCTCGGAGCCCCGAGCGGAAACTCGTCCGTTGCGTCTTCGCATCAATTTCAGCCGCCGCACGTTTACACCTTTCCTCTTCCCCCCTCCCCCTCGTGACGCGTAAATCACGGCCCGTTTCCAAAACGCTTTAGAACCACCGCAGGATCATCTTTGCATGTGTTTTTTTTCCTTTTGCGATCAAATTTTTAATTTGTTATTTCAAAACACAGGAGACGACAGGCCGGTTTTACAACCAAGACACTGGAAAAGGTCAAAGGGGAGGGGGCAAGGACGATAACACACTCCGACATGTACACTCCCCCCCCCCCCCCTCAAAGATGCTCCCTTTGGGTTTGGTCAAGTAGTTCTGGTCACCATTCCGGCTTTCTTTGGCCCTCTTGATCTGCCCACCTAATCCCTCCGCACCTCACCTCATGGGTGGGGACTGTTCTGTAACTAGTCGGCTGTGCATCACTCAGGCGGGGGCTACACGTTGCTGGCGGTTGAGGTGAGTTTCCCGTCTTTATTTTAAAGCACTTTTGAGGTCACGGCATGAGAGGGGTTATGCAAGTGAAATTCAATATCATTCTAACTTTCTGCAGAAAGGATTCCCTGTGATTGAGCTGATCAATATTGCAGATCTGGTGGGTTATTTTCCACCCGCCTCTCCGGGCTCTGCAGGGGCAGGACTTAAATTACATGCATAGCTGCTAGACGCTGCTTTGCATTCCCGAGGCAGTTCTTCGCCGAGGCTCGCATCCTAACCTGCCAGTGGGCTCCTTCGGCTTCGCCTTTGACTTGAAGCTCCATGAAACTCGGGAAGCTTGAACAAATGGCCGCGCATAAGAATCCTTAAGAATCCATCCGGAACTAAAGTCAGCCCTCAGTGCCAATGACGGACGGCAAACTTCAGCGACTCCTGATCTCGCAAAAGATTCGGAATTTCAGACGCTAGCAAGGGCCGCAAATGTAAGCCGTGTCCCCATTGACCCTATTTAGAGCCTCCAGTACAATTCAATTTGTGGGACACACTTCATCCATTTTCACGTCAAATTATTAGCTATAAAAAGTTCCCAGTTGTCAGGTGGCCTTAAAAAAGGACCGGGAGGTCTCCTGAGGTGACACGGCTTCACTGATAGCCACGGGTCGAAAACCGCCAGGCGTGCCCAACCGCGGTCCTTCGCTTATTGCTACTCTCGGTCAGAGGAAAAAAATTAATTGAACTGTTAGGTACCGACGGCGAGGTCGTAGCCCCAGTAAAGCCAGTGGCGTTGTGCCCAGGATGCTGGCTGAAGCTGGTGCAATGCTGGTAGGGAGCCAAGCTAATCTTGATTTTGGTAAACAGATGAATCATCCTATCCTCTGCAGGGGGTCAGATGAGGATTACAGGTGGAGGCAGGGAGGAGGCTTTAAGCTCACTGTGGAGGGGGGGGTGGTGACTACATGATCCCTCGCTAAACCTTGAACCCTGTTGCTATTCTCTTCAGCATAACCCAGCTGAAAAAGTAGTATAGTATACTTTTAATAAGTATAGTGTAATAAAAATATTATTTAAGTATACAAAGGTTATTGCAAGTATACTTTTCCTTTTGTACTTAATTTGAAGTATGTTTAAAATGTACTTTTAAAAAGTGTACTTAATAGTCTCAAACACACCGTAATACTTTTTAGTTTGTTTCAAATGCACTGGTGACATAATGAAATCGTACTGCAAATATATTTAAGATACCAACAAATCATACTTTATGTTAGTGCACTTAAGTACACTAAAAATAGTCCAATTTTAACATACAGACATAGTGCATTTAAGTACACTAAAAATAGTCCCATTTTAACATACATAGTGCATTTAAGTAGACTTAAAATAGTCCCATTTTAACAAACACACTGCACTTGAAGTACACTTAAGTACGACTTAAGTTCTACTTTTGAACAACTTTAGTGCACTTAGTATACTTAAAGCACTGCCAATTTAGCACATCATTTACATAATTAGTACAAAAACTACTAAAAGTATACTTTGAAAAAGTATATTTCAAGTATAATCTTTTCACCTAGGAAACCCCTGCTGTCATGTTAGGACTCCTCCCCCACACCACACCTGACTTACCTGGGTTGACACAGGCAAAAACAAATATTCCCTCTCATCCAGTAATGGACAAGTGAGGCTTCATGAAAACCAGAATAAGAAGTGCTATCATATGCCTAATGATGTGAAGCAAACAATGAGTTTGTTTGATTGGACAAGTTTGTTTGATTGGTTCAAATCAGTGAATGACAGCTCATTGAAACTCCACCCATTATTCTTACACTCCTCTCTTTAGCGTAACCAGAACTTCATTTATCTGGTGCAAGCAGCTGAATAGCGAAGACCAGCAGTGTTGGAAGCAGATTTGTTATGATGTGGGTTAGGAGAAGGACTGCTGTTTTTAGAAAAAAAACAGCAGACTGTGCTTGCTTCTGATGGAGAAGGCATAACAACAAATTGGGTTGTTACGACTGGCACCCCGAGACTGTGGGCACAGTGCCCGAGTAACAGAGTGCCACCCACCAAGGGAGACTGGAGTCATTACTGAAGGCACAGGTGGAGTCAGACACAAGAATGATGGCCTTAGCCTGGGTATGAACTGGATAACCAAGAGGGGCAATGTCAAGTTTGTACCAGGACCAGTGTGTTTACTTTGAATAAATTATTCTTATTATTAATATTATTATTACAACATTTATATAGAACCTTTCACAATTTCAAAGCACCTCAATCACCACCAATACGTAGCACTGACCTGGGTGATGCGTGGCAGCTATTATTATGCAGGACGTTATTATCTGCGGGAAACTCTCCTCAAAATCAAATCTAGCATGCCTTTCCCAACAATGGTACCCCCCCCACACCCCACTATTACACACACTCATATACCAAAACCATCTGGCTTTAGCTGGTTTTGTTTCCATAACTCAATACAGCAGGGACGCTGTGCCGCGGATCATGTGACACAGTAAGTCCATGTCGGATACTTTAATGTTGATGACTGACAGTTGAGAGGGGGGGGGGGGGGGGCAGAACTAAAATGGAAGCTGCTCATCTAAGACAGAGCCGTATGCCACCGCGGATATTACACACCAGCACACTTCCTCGTCAATCACGTCAATTGCACACGGGCGTGGAACGAACGCCACGCTTTTCGGCGAAACTGCCCCTTCGTCTCTTGCCTACAAGGAAACGGGGGATAGGTGAAATAAGCGGGTTTCGCTCCATGAATGTTCATCACTCTTTAATGCTCTGCTGAATATTTAGTACACAATAAGTCATCTTGGAGGCACCGGAACATTAACTATTTAGCAGACAGCTCAGGCCTTTAGCCAGACAGATGTCATTCCTCGTCGCGACGTGCAAGAGGCGAGTGACCTTAGGGAGTTATAAACGTTATGTCTGACCAATGCTTTGAAGCACAATGGCCAGAAATTTCATCTTTTATTTAGTTATTTAGTAATTTAGTCATTGTTATGAGAAATTAGAAATGAGTAATGAAGTAGTAGTAGTAGTTTTTATTTATTTATTATTATTATGCCTTTATGTTGACTGTCCACCATGTTGCAGTCAATAGATTTCAATTCAATCCATTCAAGAAACTGAAAATTATTTTGCAAAAATTTCTATGAATTGCATGACTGAATGAAATGCAATTGACCCCATCCTGCCGGCAGCTGCAGGGAAGCCTAACAAACATCTCAGACCAAGTAGCCATCAGTCACAGCTCTTTCCGGCAGCCGGCGGCTGGAGAGCTGTAGACCAGGCCTGCGGCCATTGGACTTCGGGCGACCCTGGCACGCGCTCTGAGGGTCGGGTCAAGGGTCAGGGGGCGCGACCTGGCGTGGTCTCTCTCTCTAGCCCTGGGGAAAATTTCAAGGCCTGGGCCTGCTCTACCTGTCCCACCGACTGCTTGTACACCACCCCCAGGCCTGAGCGATGGGATTTCTCCAGTTTAGCACCATTGTATCCCTGGTGCGCATCATTCTGCCTATTAGCCTTCCGACAGCTCGCATTATGCCTCGCCTTTTGTTCCCCCCCGCTCACTTTCAGATTCTGAGCAAGAAAATGCTTTCAAGGCAGCAAAACAAATGAGTGTCACGGAAGTATGTTGAGTGTTGGAGGTAATGTGCACGCACGCCGTAAAGCAGGGGCACACGCCACATGCAATCTCTAAAGGTCCGCCTTGTTTCGTGACCACCAATGCCGCCGGCTCATTAGTCACGCTCCATCGTGTCAAATTAGCGGGAATCCGTGTTGGACACGGCGAAACGGAGGACCGGCGCACTGCTCGACAAAACTAGGCTCCTCTGGCGGCAATTAAAGACGGCAGTCCACCTGCTCGCGTGCAGCTTTCTACGGCTGCCTGCCTGCCTGTCTGCCTGCCTGCTGCTCTGGCCCTTCCTGGTGACCGTGCTCCTATGGGTGGGATGAGGGGAGCGGGGGGGGGTTAAGAGGCGTCTGTTTGCCACTCCACTGGATTGTAATAAAATTTTATTTGCTTGTTCGGCCACAGCTGCTGTTGGCGCTTTGGCGCTTTGCCGCTCTTTCCCCGTCCGCGGTTCGTAGCGCGCTCCAGGAATATCGTGGACTCCTTCGGGAGCCGTGACGAGGACACGACTCGCCAGTGTGCGCACGTACGCGCCGCGCACAGAGACAAATACACGCGCACCTCCGATCTTCAATAGGGCTTCCTGAAGGTCCTTCCTCTTCCTCGCAGCAGTGGCTAAAATTGCACCTTCACAACAAACATTTAGCAACAACCGGCAAACAATTCGATCCCAGCACCCGGATCCCCAGCCTGGCCCTACACACGCATCAAGCCCGCACATTCACGGCCAAACACACATATGCTCTCCCTTGCCGGGAAAATATAAAACCAGACTTTCCCTCCATACATTTCCATCAGGTAACAAGACACAGTAGAAAAATAGTTTTGCTTCCCCTTAGTCCTTACGGTTAGCGCAGTCCGTAATAATTCTCACAGAGCCCAGATCCACAGCACGCACATCTGAATCGCGTGACGAGGAGAGACCAGTGGGATCGAGGGCAGACAATTCTCCCGGAAGCTCTTGGAAAGCCGCTCGCACACATATAACATTTTTAGCTTATTCTAAACCCCTCCCGGGTGCGCAAACTTTTAATCTGAAAAGAGAGACGGACCAGTTTCAACGGTTTAATCGTAACACCAGAAGAGCAAGAGTAGAAAAATCAAATAGTAGAGGGAAGAGGGCTCTTCAAGATGAGTACTAGTTATGACAGTTAAGTCGCGGGGCCCAAAAAGCGCCACAACCCCTGGAGAGGCCAGGAACACGAGTTCCCCATATTGGATTTTCTTAACGCTGGACTGAACATCAATTTATCATGAGTCCCACGGATAGAATCTGTGACATCTTCCCAACGGTAAAACTTCAGCGAAAAAAGAGAGTGCTTCAGAGCCATATGAAGGGAAATCTTGGAAGCATTTTATGAGAGGTAAGAAAAAAAGATCCCCAATCCTCTAAATGAAGAGAACTGGGGATTCATTTGGCCCTGCAGTGATATATACAGGGGAGTCGCATTCTATCTCAAACGTACGAATGGAGAAAAAAAAACACGGTATAAAACGGAAAGAAAATCATAAAAAAAGATATACACGGCGTGTGGAAAATAAGTAAACATGATCTTGGGGGATGGCGGGATGCCTCTGAACCAGCTGTTGATCCGTAGAAGTGATTTTTAAAGGTGTTGTTTTTTTTTAAAACACTGCCCCGTCACGCGGTAGATGGAGCCGGTAAAAATGAAACCCCAGCGAATACAAAGGATAGCGTGAAAGTCTAGGGGAAGTGGAACACAAACAAAGAATGTGTCTGAGGTCTCCGAGCGCTTGGCACCTGATATGGAGAAATGCTGGTGGGAGGAGACCCGCCAGGTGATTACCAGGAGAAAAACACTCGGCAAACAATGAGGCCTTTGTCAACGGGGGACAAAGCCGGGGCGGAAGTGCGAGAGCGATAATTAGCCGCGTGCTCGAAGCTGCGCAGCGGTGGGGATTGCTGGAAACCCGTTCTCTCGTCTCGGCGGGATCGGTTCACCTTTCCGCACCGCCCCCGAGCCCCTCCCCCTCGGCCTCCGAGCCCAATTAAAGCGCCCGATGGCCGAGTCCCGGAGGGCAGGGCGCTGGGACCGTATTTTCCCTGCCACTGCACATGGTGGGACTTTCAGGGGACTTTCAGGGGCCCCTGGCGGGCCACGCCCCAGCTGTCTGGTTGTCGGCGGAGGGCGCCTCAGGAACCAAACGGGAAGCAGGATGTGGAAACTCTTCTTGGAAAAACAAAGGTGGGAAGCTCAGCTTCGGGGAGTGTGTCTGTGTGTAGACAAATACACCTAAAACTAAAACATGCTTGCACGTTTTTCGTGCAAGCAATCCGGAAAATGGGAACTTAAGAAACTAGTGCGCATGGGAGATAGCTAGGTAAGGACATGTCAGTGCTGCTGATCATGTGACCACTCTCCCGGCAATTCGACGCACCACAGGGCTCGTCAGAGCTGCAGGGGCACGCGCGTCCTCCGCTGCTCTCCCAAATCACATTATCGTGTGGCTGCGGCATCTGTTGTTCGTGTGAGCGCAATGTGTGCAGCGTGTCATTACCAATGAAACACGCAAAAAGCATTCCGTTTCACAGTGGGTTTAGTGAAAGAGGGTCTTCAGTGCCTTAGCGTAGCCACGCAGCCATCCTCTCCCTTTCCTTTTCGCAAATCAAACCCGAGCGCCTGACACTCAGAGCGAAAACCGCCTCCCCGCCTCTCCGGTTAGAGAGGATCTGTGCGAATCCGTGATCAAAGGGGAGCGTCGCGCGCAAACACAGACGGCACCGATCCCGTGGGCCAAAATGTACGATTAGCTTCAATGCTGATGGGTAAACAGCCGTCCAAACGCATCGCCGTTAATGGCGTGCGCAGTGTCAACACTTCAGATCGATCTCGTCACATAGCACGGCTCCGTCTGCGAGGCCCGGGGACTCGCTTATGCACGCGCTCCACAGAGTGCGCACACCTTTGCAGAACATTCCGGAGTATTTTCAGACGTGGTCACTGTGTCCCTGTGGTCATTCCAGGTCAGACGCATGCAAAGCAAACTTTCTTTTTAATTCCTTGAAATGTTTCTTTAACTTATTTTTTTTTTTAATTTTAAATGCAGTTTCTAACTGCTTAATTTGGATTCTGGCCATATGTTAACGAAGGAGAAATTAATAAATAAAATGTGTTATGATACTTTTTTTTTTTTTTTTTGAACACAGTAAAATAAGGTGGCGGGAAGACAGAGAGAAACCTGGTTTGTCAGAGCACTGGCAATATCGGAGGGGATTAACGTGTTCACCATTACGGACAATGAACTTTTGGAATCAGATTATCCATTTTATCATAAACGGACAATCCATGCTTTAAAGGGATAGTTCGGAATTTTGGACATAATGTCTCAATTACGACTTACCCATGATGTAGAAACCATTTTCAGCTAATTCCATGCTGTCCCTTCTTTCGGACATACACACGTTGCTAATGCTAGCGCAACTCTATGGTAACCGTTAGCATCCACTACCAAACACACAAACACTCCACAGTGCACCCAAAGCAAATAAAATAGGACGACAGTCTATCGGGGTTATTTTGAGTGTTTATACCATCATTTTTGAAGTCAAACTATCGTTGAATTCTTTACTTTGTGCTGACCTACATTCTCTGTGGAAGTACGGCGGCGGAGCGAACGTGGCCATTGCAACTTGTTGCTCTTCTTTGTTGTTGTAGTCGACCAGTGCCGGCACTACATTTGTAGGTAACGTAAAGTATCGCTCCACCACCGTACTTCCACAGAGAATATAGGTCAGCACAAAGTAAAGGATTCAACGATAGTTTGACTTCAAAAATGATGGTATAAACACTCAAAATAACCCTGATAGACTGTCGTCGTATTTTATTTGCTTTGGGTGCACTGTGGCGTGTTTAAGTGAGTTTGGTAGTGGATGCTACCGTTACCATAGAGTTGCGCTAGCATTAGCAACGTGTGTATGTCCAAAAGAAGCGACAGCATGGAATTGGCTGAAAATGGTTTCCATCAATCAACTACATCATGGGTAAGTCGTAATTGAGACATTATGTCCAAAATTCCGAACTATCCCTTTAAAGCATGGATTGTCCGTTTATGATAAAATGGATAATCTGATTCCAAAAGTTCATTGTCCGGAGTGGTGAACATCTTAATAACGGGCTCAAGAAACTGCTTCCCAGACTGAAGGAAGGACCCGAGATGACGGCTGCCGTAGTCGAGTAGGCACTTCCGCACGCTCGCGTGTACAAACGTCCTTCTCTTTCTGAAAGGGTAATGAGCCGCGCACAGCTGTACAGACACCCTTTCATGGACGGCCTGGAGTGATGTGTTGGCGTCAGCCCCTGTGAGGGCGCGAGGGTTCGTGGGGACTGAGTGCGAGTCGGACTGAAGCAGAACAAATGAGACACTAATTGAGCAATGGGTCGGTGAAGTAGTGAATCGGTGTCGCTTACCTGAGATGGAGAAGGACGAGGATCAGGAAGAAGTCCAGGGCCAGCAGGGTGACACGAGGGAGGCGACAATCAGAGAGAGAGAGAGAGAGAAAGAGAGAGAGAGAGAAAAAGAGAGAGAGAGAGAGTTAGTTTTACAGAAAATATTTTGACACAGACCAAAAACAATTAAAATATGCACACCATCTCCGCACGAGAGCTTTCACCACAGCGGGCGTTCAGGCGTTCACTCGCCACTGTGGCCAACAGTTGAAGTGCATATTGAGAGGCGATGGTAACGGGAGGTGAGGGGAGGCACGGAGCGAAGAGACCGATGCTTTCGAACGGCCCCGCTGCTCCGGGCTGCTTTCCCTGTGGGCCGGCGAGAAGGCGGTCTCTGCAGTGAACCGTCCCCGCTCGTCTGACAACAACTCCCCCAGTGCCGCTTTTTCTCCGTCAAAACAGATTGACTGGATTCCCCTCCTGCTTCCTGCTAGTTATCCCTCCCTCCCGAAAAAGAGAGGCACCCATTCCTCAAACACCACTTTTAAGTATAAACCTACCTACTAAGTAGTCCTAAAGATCATTTTAACAATTTAACTCTCAAAATAATACCGTTGGCTGTTAATCAGCTAGCATAGTCTGGAACACAGCACGCCCGGCTGCAGCGGTACAAGAGGTCAATTGTATTTCCTGGTCGCACACATTAGTTCATGTTCATTGATCTTAGCAGGTCAAGTCTCTTTTTTTTTTCCCCGATCTCACGGTTCCCCCTTTTCCTTGCGTTTACTCAGTCCTCGCCTTTCTACCCAAGTTAGTCAAGAACATTCCTCCAGCCTTCTGAAATACTGGAAAAGAGCAAAACAGATGAGCTGTGGAAAACAACTGGATGAACAGCCAGGTCAGTACCCCCCGAGGGGACTTCAGGCATTCAGGCAGGGGAGAGTTAACTCTTTCCCCAACCCCTGTGCTTCATAGCAACATTGCTGGCCACCAGTGGCAGATGCTGTGCTGAAAACTGAGGAGGCAGAAAACTTAAACAGATTATTGGTCTCAAGTTCCTGCTTTCAATCATTCGCCTTGAATAACAAGTGTGCCAACAATCTGAATAATCCGCTGTCAGGTAAACGCACACAGCTTCTTTCTTCATAGCATGTTAAGGAGATTAAACTATATACTCAATTTAGAAAAATCAGTTTTAATCACTAAGTACACGTAATGAAAAAAAGAGTGGTGCGTCTCTGTTAACGATCTCCTTAGCTTTCAGCACAACCTGTGAAGGCTATCTAACAAAACACGAGCTTCAAGGTCATTTCAATTACAAAAATCTGCACATTGCAGATGTTTGCCATGAATATGAGTTGTGCCATGAGTGGTATTGAGTATTTTGCGAATTAATCGCTGTATTGTTAATCAAGGAAAATGCTTAAAAATAAGTTGAGACCAATAATCAGTTGGCCTCAACTGATTATTGGTCTATTGATTATTGGGACGTTTTGTGTCTCCCCAATTTTCAACTCAGCAACTCATGTCGTCTTGGCTTTTAGACACCATCAGGGGATCAGACCACTGGGCTGGGCTCACCTTATGGCATGGGTTCCCTACGCCCACATACCAGTGACATAACAGTACGTCATTACAACGTAATAATAGCCCTGAGAAACGGCCTCGGCCATACACTTACGTTGCTGTAACTCGAAGCCTCTTTCTCGCTTCCCCATGAATCTCGGACACGGGAAAAGAAAGCCAGCCGTCTTCTATTTAAAGATTTAAAGATATGCCAGACGGGATTAGGCCCCTGTCGCATGCGGGCATGTCCAAGTTCGTGTCGCCTCCCGCATTAGCGCCGACCACGAAGGCTGTTGGAGAGCGAGAACGGATGCAATACGCATGTCGCGTTGTAACAAGGGCAGAGAACCGATTTCCCTCCTGAGTGGCTGGGAGATGTTGTTAGTTGTCCGTTTGCCACAGGACTCCGAAGATAACGTTTTAAAGTAAAGAGACCATCTGAAATCGGTTCTCCCCCCCCCCCCTTTTTTTTGTTCCGTAAACAGTCGGTACATACGGGTATCGGAATTGTGAATGGTTGAAGTGCATGCTCCGCTGCTTCCCGTTGCCCCACTGCCTTTCCTCTGTAAAAGCAACAGGGTGGCAATGTGCATTGGGTGGCTTGTGCCCGCTGTCTCCTGTCCTCAATAAAACTCTTGGATTACAGAGTCGAGTATAAGTGGCATCTGTGACATTATTCAGCCTAAGTTACATCAAGTTGTACATTTGGGTACGTTAACTTACACATTATAGATGCCATCCCTGCTGGATGTTAAATCAAAGCCTAGAATGTTGAGTACCTTTGTGCACTCACAGTCCCATGTCCAAGATTTGAATCAGCAACCTTGTGGCTAACTGCTCTTATCATTATGCCAGACCAATGAAAAGATCTGAGAATGATAGTTCACCGCTTCTTCCCTAAACACGCATTTCATAAACAATGAAAACCCCAAAACTAAATTTCAAAAATCCTCTTATTATGGTTAGAGGAAACAAATTTTGGACAGCAGCGTAGAAGGGAAAAAAGCTGTCCATTAGCTTTTTTTTACATCCCGGTGCTAATGTGTGTAAAGGCTGCAATTACGCAGATTTCCTTCATTCAATCACACTCAGCAGAAAGGAAAGAGCCAACCGGGAATAGGCGAGCGAAGGAGAAAAACATAGGCTCCAGCTCCGAGCACATTTTCAGGGCTGTAATTTCAAGTCGTTTGCATGCAAATTTTATTCCAGTCTCAAAGGTGTGAAATTGATATGGTCAGCATGCAGCTCCAGCATGACGAAATGTGATTACACGTCCTCGGATCGGGGGGCGGGCCGACGCCGTTCAGCCGTGAGAGGGATGTGGAGAGGACACCCCGCTCTCAGGCCAACATCAACCTTCTGCCGTCTGGCCCGAAGATGCGGGTCGCAACTTTGCAGAATAAACAGGGAGCCCAAATCCAGTGACAACCAGTCTGCCAAACAAGGCGACTAAATACCACCAGACTCATTAATTATTCATGTGATATGCTTTTGTTCCTGCGCCTTGTCATATTATGGCATTTGTGTTACTTCGTGCCGGCGTCATGTTATGCCGGTGAGACGCAAAATAATTTCTGAGGGGATAATAAATAACAACTGACAGGCACTTTGAGGCTTTGTAACGGCAGGTGTCGGCGAGTGGCAGGGGAGTTACTCCGGCGACGAGGCAGATGTCCTGTGACACGTGCAAAATGAGTCGTCGTGGGTGACGTCAACTTGGAGCGAGAGGGTACCCGGGCCGGAGTGAAACGGGGGTGACGGGATCTCCGACTTAGGAGCATTATTCGGTTTCATTAGAGTTCAAATCGTCGGCAGGTTGCTCGAACGCGAGGGGCAGCCTTGCCGAAAACCCGCGGCTCTCGCTGGACGGAGACGTTCCGTGCCAGGGCTGCTCCGCCTCTGGCCTTAAGTGGAGCAGGGGTGAAGAAAATTGCGGGGGATTAGCGACGGCTTACTCGGGGAAATAAGATCAGCGGTTCTTCCGCCGACAGTAGCGTGCGGCGGTTTGCTTCGGTAATCCGGCTCATTTTCCGCCCGTCACTACGGGCCCTGTGGTGCGAAGAGGATTCGCGGCTGCTGCCTTCGGCAAGGGCTTTGGGCGTGCTGAGGTGAACGATAAGCCCGGGCCCAGGTCAGGGAATGATTACAGCCCCAGAAAGGTCCGCCCGGCCACACTACGCCACGCATGCAGGTGAGAAGATTACAATGTATTTGCTGTGCGAATTGTACGGTTTAACTAAAATTCTAGATAGACATTTACCGTGACAAATCCAAAAGCAGCTGTGCTGCGACTCAAATAAGCAATGTTCCGGTTACAAGCTAGATTCCTCCATTACATCATACTACACCATGGCCAAGTGTCATGTTAAAGGTAAGGCTACAGGGCACAATAATGCACATACCAAACCCTTGCATTTACAGTTTACAATTAGGGTTTACATTTATTTGTTAGCATATTTTGCCTGGAATGTAGCCAAGCATGGTTCTTTGCCATTTTGAAAAGCAGTGCGTCTTGGAATCAACCGTCAGGACATGGGTCAGTTAGGAGTGCGATGGAACTTGAATTGCCTTGCTTTTTAGGCTTTTGAACCGCCGAGAGCCTAATTACTTACCGGAACATTCAATAAATCTTAAAAACAACACTCCTGTTATGGTGCAACCTTTCAGTAGCGTGAAACTGCCATGTCAATCTTCCGTTTGCAGCTCCACCTTTTTTAATAAAATCTATTTTCTGTCCAGCGTGGCATCTGTTACTGCCTCTGAACAACCACATCGAGAGCTCCGCGTGAACTTCATCAAGGTCAACCTTGGAATTTGGGGGAAAAACAAAAAAAAACATACAGCTTCCATGGGAAGTATATTTGGACACACATAAAGACAGAGTTGTACGCACAGTGGGTCCACCGTGTGTTAGCTGGCCAGGGTCAATAACCACAGGGTCGAGGTCCATTACCAGAAGTGTGTGTGCGGCACAGCAGGGAAATTGGCCCAGATCTTTACACTCTCTGCGCTGGATAAGAGGACCGCAATTCCCAGGCCACTGATCCAGGGCCCGAAACATCCCAATTAATAAATACATGACCCCTTTGGTACATTTTGGAGACCAGCTGTCACCATCTCTCACACAATCTCTCACACACATGCACTCTCGATCTCACTTTCTCACAATCACTGCATTCTTTCATGGGGGTGAGCAGACGGACCGGTGGCGAAGGGTTGTGTGGGGAAACATCAATAAACAGACGTGTTCTGTGAAAGCCAGCCATTACAGAATGATCAAAAAAAGCCTTTTTGTGCTGTAGTTTGATGTATTGAAAAAGACGGGTGCAAGAAAATTTAAATGCCTCCGCTTTAGTTTGACAACGCGTTTTGCCATCTGGGAAGCTCTACAATGTGGGAGCTAGTTTTAATTCGCTGTCACCCAGAATGATGACAGCGGATGCACAGCACAGCGATAAACTTCTCGGGGCTTGGGAGCGGGTAGTCTGGTGAATGGCGCGTTCGATTTGCGGCAGAAACCTGAACACGTGAGCATTTTCTGAGTTTCTGAATGAATTATGTGGTGCTTTTCACCAGCACCGTGCGTCTCATACACCTTGGGATGCTGAGCTATCTTTTGCAGGCTTTACAAAAGCTTTCATGTTGCCAAACACAGATCCATGGGTAGTGCTTTCCTGCCTATTTTTGATATTTACAGTCTCTTCGGGCTCTTTTGACTGACGTAGAGATTGCATCTTTGCAGGCATCTTCCAAACTACCCTTACAGCGTGGCGAGTAAACACTGAAACTGAAAGCAAAAAAAGTGTGTAGTTTTATGCTTTCAAGTGTGTTGCAATTAAACTGATCAAATAAAAACTACTGCCCCAATACATTAGGTTGACAAAAAACACAAATTCCCTGCAAGAGACCCCTCAGAGATCAACCGCATCACTGAGGTTGACGTACGGCAAAAAAAAAAAAAAAGTTTTTTGAGAGTTCCACTCATCAAATCTGGTTTTATTATTTTCAGCAAACAAAGGCTAATTATCTGTACAAACGGCATCTCAATTGTTCATCTGCTGGGACACGGCAGACAACGCTAGAACGTGGGGGGACCACGCCGATATAATCGGGACTTTTGGTCACCCTCGCTTTAGACCCTGTGACCACTATCCAATCGCGTGTCGAGATGGCCCCCGGTCAGGATGAGCGATGCCCTGGACATGCAGTCCACTGTGTGCAAAGCAATGATCAGGGGAGGTGAAGGAGGGGAAAAAAGCAAGTGTTCTAACAGCCTGGGGCTCAGCATCATAATGACCCCTGTCCCTCCCCCTCCCGGCCTCGCTGCATGCACTCCGGACCAGGGGGCCGCGGGAGATTGTTTCTAGACGTGGCCTTGACGAATGGCGGAGGTTTCGTGCGGGGGGCCTTTGAACCCGCAATTTAATCACGCTAACAAGAGACAGGCAGGCACTGTGTTTCCGTCTGCGCCCTGGGGGAGAAAGGGAGTTGCCTGCATTGCTAAGCCCAGCGCTGGGGGACAGCTTGACCTTTCGGCCGTGACCCCTGAACCCGCGACCCCTCCCCTACGGTAAACCCAGGTACGTAGGGCCCCTCTTGCCACCGCTGGGAGGCTTGAGCGGCCCAGACAGAAAACAGCCCCCGGTCTCGTCCCCCCCCCCCCCCCCCCCCGCGTAAACAACGAGGACGGACCCCGGGAGGGAGGGGTGGGGTCAGCGCACGGTTTTACCGCCAGACGAAATGCACGGGTTTAAAAAACCGAATGCAACTCCCCGCTTACTTTCAGTAGCGTAGCCTCGACTGCTAAGAGGGGGAAGCAGAGCGGTAACGGCGCTGGAACGCAAGGCCCTGAGCGCCGCACACAATCCCAGGCATTCCTCACGCGGTAATCTCGCCCATCGGGGCTCTGGCGTGACGGGGGCCAGTGTTGAAGGATGAAGAAAATTACCCGGCAATTTGTGACAAATGCACCTGCTTCTGCACGTCTCTGTCTCCGGGAAAAAAAAAAAAAAAAGGGAGCAAAGACCGGAGCAAAAGGCTTGGCGATATCGTCCCTTCGCCGCCCCAATTAAAATCGAATCCATCAAAGTAAGACGCGGTGTAATTAGACGTCTTTGCGTGGGGGTCCTTCGGCGCGTACGCCGCGACGATCGACGCCGTGGTGGGTAATTAAGGCTTCAGGTGTCCACGGTGGGATGCGAGGGGCACGTGCAGTTTGCTCAAAAAACTAAACAAACAAGGAAACCGAGCCGCAACCCACGTGTACGGCTCTGAGAGACGGGAACGGCAATTAAAAAAAGAAAAAGAGTAACGACTTTCTTTTAAAATCCTTTTGTTGCTTTCCAGATACAGTCCCCCCCCCCCCCCCCCACCCTCTCAAGGAAGGCAGTCTTTAGAAGCCATGCCAGCGACTCCATGGGCAGCCAGATGGTGCCCATCCTGCTGTTTGTGTGGAGAGGAGGAGAGAGAGCAAGACAAACAGAGAGGAAGGGGAAGGGACAGACAGAGGGAAGGAGAGAGAGAGAGAGAGAGAGAGAGAGAGAGAGAGAGAGAGAGAGAGAGAGAGAGAGAGAGAGAGAGAGAGAGAAAAAACACTGAACACTCAAGAGCTCTTCATGCTTGGAGCCAAACTGTGACCTTCAGAGCCCACGTGGTCAGCCATGCCACCTGCTGACCTCAGGGACAGGACAGTGGGTAAACAAACCGCTGTGGTGCTGCTCTACTTTTCATGACAAATAACAATCGCTAATATGAATTTGGGGTATCACTCATTAAGAACAGTAGTTTTTTTTTTCATTCTATCGCTCAAACCATGAGCAGATGTGCGAGTGTGTACACTCTCCAGTATGTCAGCGTAAACTGGCGGCTTTTGCCTGTGGGAAACAATTGTATTATTACCAAATGTATTATGTTAAGCCAAAAAGCACAACACGAAACATTGAACAGCCTCATTGGTTAGGCCTAGACTTTGAGAGAAAGGAAAGTAAATGTATCTTATTGCTCTCTACGTTCTCTTTCTTATTGGTAACGCCTGTTAGAAAGGCACTCCTCTTTTGTCCCCTGGTTACATCAACAGTTGTGATGTTCCTTAATTGCGTGTGGTATTCTCTGGTATTTGTTTTATGGTGCAGTCAGTACGGCGAGAAACGAAAACACCATTTGTTGATGCGCGGATCCATTTCAAAATGCTGGCTACTGCTGCAGGGTTAACTTGATGATGCGCGGTTGGAATCGTCATGGGAACAATGTGCAATGCCTCGCTGCTGCAGACAAACTATCCGTCTTCTAAACAGTCCGTGATAACCTTAAGTCTCCCGGTGCATTGCGAAAGGGCCTTGATAAGATTGTTTTCGCGGTTCTGCTTTCTGGATACTCTGTTTACAGAACTATAAAAAGAGTCATAGGTGTGTAGGTCTGGCACTTGGAGCCATCTACCCTGGAGCAATGCTCAAGGTTTATAGGTGCGAGCATGCAGATCTTATACACTCTGTTTGCCTACACCTTGTAAGCCTGTAATTTTCATTATGCTTCTGTGGTTCCTTGTGTTTGTTTAAATTAAAAAAAAAACTGCCATCTCCATAAACTGAAAACTATAAAAGTATAGAATAGAAGACAACTTCTACAACACAACACAACAATGCCTTGATAAAACAAGTATTAAAGGCAAAAAAAAAGTATCTAGCAATTAAATTGTCACACACACACACACAAACACACACACAAACGCACAAATAAACTAAGGGTGGCAATAAGTCTGGCTGCTGAAACCGAGCGATCTAAAAGATGGAAAAAGGCCGATACAATCTCCAATTCCAGCTGAGAGGTTTCAGTCTGAGTGGATGGGGCGTAAGCGGGCGTTTGAGTCAGGAGATCTTAATTACAATCTTGTCTCATAGCCTCCGCGTGGGTGAAAACAAAAAAGGCCCGGAGATTCCACGGCCAAAGCCGTTTCTCGTCACTTTTCATTTCCGCCGTTCCCCCCCGAGAGCTCCATTTCCCTGCCTGTGCAGACACCATAGTGCTGCTATGCCAGTCTACGGAGCACAGGCTTACAGACACAGACCACTGCCACACTACATCCCCCAGAGTTCACGTATGGACAGTTGAAGTCGGAAGTTTAAATTCACTAAAGTTGAAGTCATTAAAACTCATTTTTAACCACTCCACAGATTTCATGTTAGCAAACTATCGTGTTGGCAAGTCAGTTAGGACATCTACTTTGTGCATGACACAAGTAATGTTTCCAACAATTGTTTACAGACAGATTATTTCACTTTTAATTCACTGTATCACAATTCCAGTGGGTCAGAAGTTTACATACACTAAGTTGACTGTGCCTTTAAATTTTTAATATTTGGTCGCATATCCTTGGCATGCCATGACTGCCATGACATGATGTCTGTGACCCAACAACATCAAAATACTCTTGATATCTTATTTTCTGGTATTCTTACAAGTGATACTATAACGTTTCTGCATTTGAATGGATCTCTATGGGAATTGGGGGGTGGGACTAGATTTAGCTGTAAATTACACTGAAACAGTATGGAAACACATGGTTGGCTAAATGGCTCTAAGTCATCAAGGGTCTGAGGTATCAACCAAGCCTCAAACCATCACTCTGCTGCCAGATATTGCCACCAGACAAATTTTCCTATTGAAAAATAAGTCAGGAGAAGAAACCCTTCAAGTTATCCATCCATATCTACTGTATTTCTGGCAGCAGAGTGATGATTTAAGGCTTGTTTGATACGCCAGACCCTTGATGACTTAGAGCAATTTAGCCAACCATGTGTTTCCATTTAGCCAACCCACCCCCCCAATTCCCATGGAGATCCATTCAAATGCAGAAACGTTATAGTATCACTTGTAAGAATACCAGAAAATAAGATATCAAGAGTATTTTGATGTTGTTGGGTCACAGACATCATGTCATGGCAGTCATGGCATGCCAAGGATATGCGACCAACTATTAAAAATTTAAAGGCACAGTCAACTTAGTGTATGTAAACTTCTGACCCACTGGAATTGTGATACAGTGAATTAAAAGTGAAATAATCTGTCAGTAAACAATTGTTGGAAAAATTACTTGTAGATGTCCTAACTGACTTGCCAACACTATAGTCTGAAATCTGTGGAGTGGTTAAAAATGAGTTTTAATGACTTCAACCTAAGTGTATGTAAACGTCTGACTTCAACAGTATGTGCGGCTTCAGAAAATATTATTTAGACCAGAAAAACTACTATCTGCCTTTTCTCATTTTTCTTTGTCTGTGGGATTCTTGAAACAATCTCAGGGCTGCCACGGACGCTGATGAAGGAACATGCAAATACACAGACACATAAACGCGTGTAAGAATGTTCGCACGTACACACGTGCAACCACATGCAAGCAAACGTGCACACCTACACGCTCTGTTGTTGTCTTGACCCCCTTTTCTCTAGTGTCCCGTTTCCCAGTGCAGCTACCAAGATACTACTAAACTGAACTCACGGTTTTGAGTTTACAGAGTGCTTACAGGACACACACACACACACACACACACACACACTCATGCGAACGGACACGCATACACACACACGCACGAACACACACGGACGCATGCGGACACACACACACGTACATGGACACACACACACATTACACGAGCGCGCACACACACACATACACACCCGGCTCTCCTAATCCACCAGAGCCTCAGTCAGAAGCTGGAATGAAATGGAGAGATAGCAGTAAGCCTTTTATCCCCCTGGACTTAAATCTTAAGTTCAGGCAAGTCGGGGCATTATTATTGTTAATATGAGCGTTATCTCTCAGTCTAGCCGCGGTCTCAAACGTGGTTTATTGGCATGATTAAAACACCAAGCAGATCTGGCTGTGACAGAGCCGCACCGCCACCAACACCCAGCCCAGAGAGCGAAGAAATTTTGGGGGCTCAGCAGGTTAACCCCGTCCCATTTGCTGAACATGCATCTCCTCTGGCCGACCGCAATTAGCTGGCTGTATTTGTGAGAGGGTTACATTGTGTGTGGCCCTCACAAACGTCAGAGGATTTTACAGTGCAGGACCGGTGGCTGCAATCTGGAATTCCAAATTGGGGAAAAATAAATAGACTAACTGCATAAGTAGTATCTGATCCTCGTTAATGCTGTGAATTTAAATAGACGGAGCATGGTCAATAAATGTGTCAAGAAACATTGAAGAACCCCTCTTGAATGCTTAGAGCCTTTGGCTGACCCAAAAGAAAAGGCTTACAGCCAATATAAAATGTTCCATAAAGATGACTCATCACCCCCAATGCAAGGCCCTTTCACACCAGATTGTGGAATTCATAATAAAAATTATTCCAAAAAAATCACTAGTGCCCATTGGTTAAATAATCAGCTTTAACAGATACCCCCTTGCTGGTATCCCGCAGGAGATGTGCCGGGAAATCCATCGCAGCTGCCAAGGCACGCAGCCACAGACGTGGCGGAGGGCCAGTGAGCGGGGAAGATGGCGGTCTCCCGCGGCACTCGCCGCTGGCCGGACATCAACGGCCCTGCGGCAGCTCGGCCAAGTCCTCTCCGCCTGGTGCCTCTCAATTTCAGCTCACGCTGCGCCATTTCATCACAGCGTGGCCGGGCCAACATTTCAGAACGGTTATGGGAATGCTATCTGAACGTTGCCCTTCATGCTTCTGGAGGGCGAGGACAGGCTTCTGTGGCCAGACCAGACTGGGTGGGCGCTGAGAGATGACAGCCAGCCAGTCAGCAATGTTTACTTCACATTCCAAACAAACCTTTCAAAAAATGTTTTTTGTTTTTTTTGTTGTTGGTTTTTTTAATGGGAGCAGCCATTTTTATCGTTTCCCTTTCAATATCCAAATACTACGTGTCTGAATGTATTAACAAGGCTTCTCGAAAACCTTTAAAAGAAAGTGTCCTACTGGAAAAATCAAACAACAAGCCTACTTGTAAGTGAACCTGTAAAAACCAGGATTATTTATTAATATTTATAATCATGCGCATTCCTGATTTCATTGCATCACATGGCAGACAACGAATAATAAAAAAATAAAAAAATCAAGCAGCTTGTTACGTAAAACCTATCCTTTCTGCGATGTCAGTGCATTAATTGGGCTTTTCCTATGGAAGTGCTAATGGTTCACTACGCATTCAGCCTGAGTTTTCATTCAAGCAGCCAGCAATTAAGAAAAAAGCAAGCTACAGATCCAGGCCTGGAATGTAACATCCAATTCCATTGCATCATCCAGTTTAGCACAGTGCAATTTTCCTGTATTAAAACAAATTAGTGTTTTGTTCTTGGTGTACAATGGGATTGATTAGCCGTGCTTTTGCTCAATGCTGCTTTTCAGTGCAGACTGTCGTCGCTGTAGAAACCAAACGATTTTCTTATGGGAAATGTACGTAATGCATAAAGAATATCACACTTCACAGGGGGGACCCATTTTACATTCCAAACAAGCCAATAATTGCATGCGCGGAGTGTGTCGTGGGGTCTTTAAGAGGCAAGGTTTGTTCATTCTTGTCATTTTCATCTGCCGAGGGCAAAGTTGGCTTGACTGTCAGTTCAGATGGCTTCCACAGTCAGACAGCTTCTGTTTATGGTGTGCCACTTATAAATATTTCATAAATATTATAATAAGAATTATCTTTCTCATCTCTTCTTTCCAAGAGAATACCGTATCACTTAACCCTTAACACATACCATACACACGTGTAAAAATGCAAATACACACTAAATAAAATTACACCGTTCCTGTTAGGCATCAACCCACATGTGCAGGCCTCTGTAGCTATTTCCCTAATGAGTTGCTGGATGTTATATATAGCCTATAGTGATGTAGCGAATTCACAACAATTCACAGTCTTTCTGTTTGTGTTGCATTGTTTTGTTTAAATCACTAAATAATAGGCCTATCTGTCAATATGGTGAGAAGGCACGGCTTTACAAACAGCCTTGGCTGAATTCCCTGAAGCACCCGTTATTATTGCCAGTGACTTCAATACCACAACATATAAATATTTGCACAGCTCAACCACAACTAACTTGCATAAAAATTCCACACCCTCATCAGCAATAAACCAGTACATGGAGGAATTTGGATTCAGCGATGCCTGACAACTCTACAAACCCACCCTTAAATAATTCACTTACAAGTCCCCAGTCCATAAATTCATTTCCCTCATTGACTGCTTTTTAATCTATAATCTGTTGGTCTCCAAATCTGCCAGAATTACCATTCCATTACCATCCAATTACCGTTTCAGGCCACTCTTCCATCGCTACTGAACCGGCTTATTACTGGATCTCTCAAACGCCAAACGTGACATTTAAACACATTGCTTCAGGGAAAGGCATTCATCACTGAAAGAGGATGGAATACATTCATTGCACATTCATCGAACTGACCAAATCCCCAGAATGCTAGGGAGCTGGGAAATCTTTGCAAAATTACTTCTTGCTCATATTTGAAAAATAAGGCGGGCTGAATATCGCACCAACAAAAATTATTTGAAAGGGTTTGAATAACTCTAGTACAACTAAAAAAATAAAAATACAAATAAAAAACTGACACAGCGAACCGCACACAATAAGGTCAGCCAACAGCACTCGGACGAAATTCAAACTCTGACTGCCAAAGGAAGACAAGGTCAATTTGAGCTTTAAAAAACTGGAAAATTCCTAAACGGACAGCTGAAAACAAACAGTGAGAGGCATGCCATTGAAATGATTACACATGTGGGAAACCCACAATCCAGATGCAACTTTGTTCATCATAAATTCAAACGGTTCCACCACAAACTGTCTTTGCTCTTGGTAATCATCGTTAATCAACAAAGTTTGATGGACGCACTGGATGATGCACTGGCGACTGATCTTGCATTCTTGCACTAAAATCAGCTGCAAGTCTCTTGAGGAAAGTCCTGTTTTTAATATACTTTATAATGATATACTGTGTAAGATGAACAAAGTTATATCCGCAGCTGCCTTCCCTCATTAAATAAACACAGCCTTATTTAGCCTATTCTATTCTCAAAAGAGATAAGGACATGCCACTCCGCAGCAACAGCAACGAAAAGTAATTGGACAAATGAATACAGACTTAAATAAAGTCATCATATTTAACATTTGGTTGCATAGCCTCTGTATGCCATGACCTCCTGATGTCTGTGACCCGACAACATCAAAGACTAGGTTAAGCTATAAATTACGCTGGAACAGTATGGAACACATGGTTGGCTAAATGGATGTAAACAATAAAGGGTCTGAGGTATCAAATAAGCCTCAAACCATCACTCTGCTGCCAGATATGCAGTAGATATGGATGGATCACTTTAAGGGTTGTTTCTCCTGACATATTTTCCTAGTGAACTGTATGGAAAAATAAATAGACCTAAATCCACATCTACTGCATATCTGGCATGGTTTGATGGAGTGATGGTTTCAGTGTCATTTGATACCCCAGACCCTTTATTGTTTACATCCATTTAGCCAACCATGTGTTCCATACTGTTCCAGTGTAATTTACAGTTTAATATAGCCCCCCCCCCCCCCCCCCCCCCCCACCCCTTGTAAGAGTACCTGAAAACAAGATATCTATAGTCTTTTCATGTTGTTGGGTCACAGACATCAGGAAGTCATGACATACAAAGGATATGCGACCAAATATTAAATATGATGACTTATATAACTTTGTCAATTTGTCCCAATTAATTTTCAGAACAACCTAATCCATGGCATACCGATTGACACACAAACTCCCAAGATTAGTATTTATTAAAACAATGTAGATTTATATCCAAACCCAAAAACAGGCCTATAACCTAAATCACACACTGCAAGCATCTCTCAAACATGATATACTGACCCAGGCTTTTTCCTCCATGTGGACCACATCTGCCACTAGATACCCTGCTATGCAGATACCACTCAACCCTGATGGCCTTCTGAAGCTCAACCACCTCCCAAATTCACGAAGCCATCTCGGGTGACCTTGACTTGTGAAAAGAATCCACCCCTTTCATTAATGGGGCGCATCTCCGGTACTCCACTGTCGGAATGTCAATATGCTGTTAATGACACCATTAATCCCAAACCTGCCTGTTTTTTTTTAATCTCCGAACAGAGACATCAATCAATTCCACTGTACACCTTGAATTAAACTGGAGACCATACAAAAAAATCCAAATAAATACACTGTCTTTGCTCTCCCAAATTCCTTCTGTAATGCATTTCATTTCAACTTTACTTCATACCCAGCTGGTTGGAGCCAGATAACAATAATACCTCAGCTGGTCTCCTTGGGTCATTTCTGTCCAGTCCCCCCCCCCCAACCCAATCCCTCTCTCTCTGCTTTTCAAAGACAAAATCAAATCATGAGTGCTACTATAACTCATGCATTATAGCAGCAATTGAAGCATGGTGGCAAACAAAAGAAAATTATTTGCCTCAAAATATCTCACGCACACTTTCACCCCCTTTGGCACAACCTTGACATCATCATCGTTTATGATAAGCCTCTTTATCATCAAATCCTGGCACACTGAAAACTCATTTAAAACATTCACTCAAAACCATTTCCCACAAGTTCTCTTCCCCATAACTCAGTTATTCGATATAAACAACTGAGAACTGCCCTGAAAACTTGCCTTGACCTACCACCCTGCCAAATCAAACAATCATGATATCTAGCAAATAAATGCCTCCTCCCTAACTGACCAATCAAAAACAACTCCAACATAAAATCACTACCACTGACTGATTTTTATTTTTATTTTTTTTCATAAAAAATCATGAAAATGCCAATGAGACAAACAACTATATACAGATCCTTTCCAAAAAATTAGAATATCATGGAAAAGTTTTTTTTTTTCCATAATTCCATTCAAAAAGTGAAACTTTCATAGATTATAGATTCATTACACACAAAGTGAAATATTTCTGGCCTTTATTTGTTTCATTTTTCATAATTTTGGCTTACAGCTCCAGAAAACCCCCAAAACAGTATTTCAAGAAATTAGAATAGTGTGTCGAAAATCAGTATTTACTTCAGTTATTTCAGAGAATGAATGTTTTAGACTGAGTGTCACACTCTGTACGTGGTGGTTTTTGAAGAACTGACTCCAGCCTCAGTCCACTCCCTCTGCATCTCCGCCAAATTTTGGAATCGTCTTTGCTTGACAATCCGCTGAAGCCTACGGTCATCTCTTTTGCTTGTGCTCCTTCTCCTGCCACATTTTACCCTTCCACTAAACTTTCTATTGATATGCTTGGACACTGCACTCTGTGAACAGCCAGCCTCCTTAGCGATGACCTTTTGTGGCTTACCCATCTTCTAGAGGGTGTCAATGATGGTCTTCTGGCCAATTGTCAAGTCTGCAGTCTTCCCCATACTGAACCAAACTGAGATACCCGTCCAATTTAACGACACACCTGTAGAAAAACTTTGTAGGTGTTTTGAGTAAATTAGATGATTAGAGTGTGACACTCAGTCTAAAACATTAATTCTCTGAAATAACTGAAGTAAATGCTGATTTTCGACACACTATTCTAATTTCTTGACTGTTTTGGGGGTTTTCTGGAGCTGTAAGCCAAAATTATGAAAAATGTAACAAATAAAGGCTAGAAATATTTCACTTTGTGTGTAATGAATCTATAATCTATGAAAGTTTCACTTTTTGAATGGAATTATGAAAAAAAAAAATACTTTTCCATGATATTCTAATTTTTTGGAAAGGATCTGTATATGTCTATATTACATAGTCCGGAAACCACTGTTAATTCATCTTAACATTACAACAAACTGACTAATGCATGTCCTCTGCTTTATAAGATCTCATTCACCTGTTTTTACACTAATTTATTATTATAATTTTTTTACAATTGCGATTTTTTAAAATTTATTTTGAATAATTTCTCAGTTCAGAAATGTGTACACTGTTCCTGTAAGTTTTTTTTTGTTTTGTTTTCCCTCATTGTTTTTGTTTATTGGCTTTCATTATACAATGTTATGTTTTGTTTGTCACTTTTGCCATTTAGGATATTCTCTCAAAGTTTCCTTAATAGGACATTTCTGCTGAAGGTCTGT
>CM056381.1:60719711-60951102 GCA_029718625.1 Synaphobranchus kaupii | reverse complement strand
GTTATAGTATCGCTTGTAAGAGTACCTGAAAATAAGATATCAAGAGTCTTGTGACGCTCTCATTCCCGTCCCCTTTGTGTCCCGTGTTTTACCTGTTTCCTCTCGTATCGTGTTGGTTTGTATTCCTGTTTCTTTCCCCTCGTGCTGCAGGCTGGGCGTGGTTTTTCCCTTTCATGTCACTCTGTTCCCTTGCTCTGTGTCCGCCTATCCCTTTCCTTCTCTCCGCGGTGCATTCTGCACACTCTCTGCTCTGCTAATCACTCACGCATTCATTCGCATGCTGCACATTATTTGATACCTATTAACTCTTGTATTTCTTTGTCCTGTGCCAGTTCGTTAAGTCTCGTAGTAATACTCTGGTCTTCTCTCATCTGATACTTTGTATCTAGCTCTGTCTTGCCTTGCTTAAATTAACTCTTGCTAGAAACTGCGTTAACACGCCGTTTATCCAGTCTTGCCTTGTTGTCAATTAACTCTTGTCTGCTTTCCAAGTCCACCAGCCTGCAGCTGTTCGTGCATATTCTGTCTGTGCTCCAAGTCTACCAATCTGCAGCTGTTCGTGCCCACTCCACGCTGACCTGTCTCCCGCTCCCCGCTCCTCCTCTGCTTAACCTGCCCGGATTCCTGCCAACATCCAGTCCCTGGCCTCTCCCGCTCCCGCTCTCCCACTGCTGATCCATGACTGGTTTCTGTTTGTCTGTCTAACTTCTCCCTATGCTTCAGGAGTTCTGGTCGAAGCAATAAATTATTGGATTATTGGAATTCCTTGTGTGTGAGTCGTGCATTTGAGTCCAGTCCCTGCTCGGAGTCGTAACAAGTCTTTTGATATCCTTTTATACCCAGTCATGATAGCATCACCTGTTTACCTGTGGAATGTTCCAAACAGGTGTTTTTTGAACTACCCAGTCTTTTTTTTTAAACTCTTTTTTTTTTGCCCGTCACAACCTTTTTGGAACGTGTTGCAGGCATCAAATTCGGAATTAGCGTATATTTACAAAAATCAATAAAGTTGATAAGGTAAAACATTAAATATCATTTCTTTGTGTTTTCAATTAAATATATGTAAAAGAGAATTTACAAATCACTGCTTTCTGATTTTATGTGCATTTTACATACTGTCCCAACTTTTTTTGGAACTGGGGTTTGTATATTTTCACTAAATGGTAAAATATCAGTCCTTCCAATAAATTGTATATTAATATGCAGGATAATGCATCTTCACAGGACAGAGGTGCCAGAGAAGTAACACTTTTGTGTTTAATGTCAACAAGGTCCCTCAGTTAAATTCGAAAATTCAACGTTATACATCGAATGTTATGTTAATTCTGACAAAACGGTGTCGTCCGCCACATTTTCTCCACGTTTGAACCCCCATACTTCTGGAATGATTGATTCTGGCACCCTCGCCTCCAAATCGCATCACGTCTGCAAACATGTCTCACTCTTTTTGCGGATGCCCGTAGCACGAGGAGGGGCTCGAAGCACACTGAGGTTACGTCTACTCTATTAGGCCGCAGGTGTTTTTTTTACAAATGAGGCTTTAGAGAGCTCAGGGAGCCTGTCTCTATTAGCTGTAATCCTCTCCAGACACAAGGCCATCTGGCAGGACGTTCGCCCGGAACCCCGGTAACGGCGGCCCAGACTTCCATCATATCCCGTGGTGCATCGTTGTTTTTTCCTTCGTACGTCGCCACGGCAACCTTATTTACAGCTGCCGCTGGCAACAGCTCAAACACTGAATTCCGAGTTCTCGCCAGAGTTTGAGCAAGCCCCTGACCTCTGACCCCACGTGGATAAATGTGCGCTCTAAGCAAATAGGTGAAGTAATTTATCAGCACAGAGGCAGTGCACGGAGTTGTTATTGAGCAATACATTGAGCTAAAGCAAACAGAGGAGCCCTCAGAGGGACCTTTAGCATTCAGCCCACAGGCGAAAATGAACTGAAGACTGAATATGATTGGACATGACAACTAAAACAGTACCGTTGATGAGACCGGGCATACACACTCGGACAAACCCATTTACAAAGAGAAATGGGTCTCCAGAGGGGCTAAAACACACACACACGCGCACACACACACGCACACACACAGTGGTCGCGCTTCGCCCATGAAATGCTGCGTCTTTGGAATGCAAGACATTTCAAAATCTGCGTTTTACACCAATTCGCTTGCATTCTGATAAAAATAATTATTTTTGCCAGAATATAACTACTCACAATAATAACGCAATTAATGCATGATCAGCATCAGGAGGCGCAGACAAACTCACCTGACTTTACAAGTCTCCATCCTGGCTTAATTCATTAGCAGGGGGTTTCTAGGTTTTGGTTTATTTCATTGGCAGGAGTTCTATTAAAAAAAACGCTAGGAGCGATTTGTTTTAATTTACTCAAGTCAAGCAAGCTAGGCGTGACATCTCGTTTTTGACTTTAATTGAAATTAAGCGCTTTCTCTTTGAATCTCGCAATGCTACTAACGGCTGTGTAAATATTATGGTCAATAAACAACACAAATGTCAGACACCGAAAGACGGTTATCTCAAAGAAACAGGATTAATTACTACTTGTGGTTCAAGTCTGGGTCATCGCCCGTTGTAATCTTAAAAAAATAAAAAAATAAAAAAGACCTCAGTGTGACCACTGACACACACACACACACACACACACACACACACACACACACACACACACACACACACACACACACACACACACACACACACACACACACACACCACACACACACACACACACACACACACACACACAGTGGTGATATTCAGGGACATACAGCTAGGTGAGGAGGGAATGTCAGAGGGCAGAAGGAGGGTATATTATCTGATTATCCATTACAGAATATCCAGGGTGAGACTGTGGCCTGGATTCAATCCACATTTGCCCTTCATTTTTCCTTCACAAAGACTGTTTGGAGAAGCCAGTGTGGTGATGGTTGAACTCACTGGACCCATGTTAGGGTAAATGCTGACACAATCCAGGCCTGTGTCTGTGGGTAGAGTGAATTGGGAGCCTGGCGGGGCGATGCCGTACCTCACAGTGGGTCCCTGTACAGGCTCTGCAGTTTTTCAGGTCGCTCGCCATGATACCGTTGGGAAGGGGGTGGGAGCCCCAGCTCCGGGGAGGGGAATGGGGGGAGGACATGGGACACGTCTGCCAAAAAAAACATCAAGTTAAGCCGTCTGTCATTGAAACTCCTTCCAAATGCGCCTCGCCCCTCATTCAAAGATCTATAGGCCTGAGGCAACCAGGCCTGTCTAGCATTTTTATACATGACCTCACGCATGCTGGGATGTTATTTGCTTGATTAACAGATAACACACCTATGCTGCTGCTTTGCATAAACCCCTCCTTCTCGATAACCGCCCCCCCTGATGATTTGCAAATTTGGGTAACTTGTCTTTCTGGATTAGTTTCCCAATTTACAGTGATGCTCAAAAATTTATTCAGTGGGTGGGTGGGTGTAGCTAACATAAGCAGCCATTGTAATAATTACCTGCACATATAGTACAAATTTAAGAAAATACTATCACTTTTACTTTTGGGGGGGGGGGGGGGGAGTAGCCGCGATCAATGACGGGGGGGGGGGGGGGGGGGGGGGTTGGGGAGTAGTCGCGATCGTTGACGGGGGAAGGGGGTGGGGGGAAACTTAATGCATGGTAGGGGGAAACATTGACTCCTCAACTGTGTAGTGTTGGTAGGATTTACATCCTACAACTATTATTCAACAAAATATCAGGCTATTTTAAAGACAAACAAACAGAAAGTTAATATTAATTGTCCTGCAGTGCTTCAGGTACACATGCCTTGCCTAATCTATCCGGAACGATCATGCCATGTGGTGAACAGACTCGACACGGAAATCTTTCCATATATCCTATGTGTGAACAGGGAAAACTACTACCTAACCCAGATCATTCAACCCAGCAATGTTATGGGTTCCATGTATAAAAAGAGCTTTCATTTCAGAGAAAAGTCAAAGCTATTTACCAAAAAACAGTGAGAAACACTGAAACAGTAGCAGCAGGTGGCTTTTAACCACCCAAGCCAACTTTGGCCACTTCTAGCACTGTTAATGGATGAAAACGTGTTATACTGTACTGGCTGTTTTTTCATTATGCTGTTGCCTTGGAAACTGGCCGATGTTCCTCCATATGCATGAGTTTATGATGGGGGAGGGTGTGCTTGTTGTCCATTTCCATTTTTTTTGTGCATCAGTAGGTCTCCACAGACTTAAACACACACATGTGAGGACCCCCCCCCCCCCATAAGGTCCCCTTGTGCAGAGCAGCATAGAATGAACACTACATTAAATGCAATGACACAGACGATATCATACGAAATATAATCTATTCCATGTGAACAGAACAAAAGGGTTGTTCTCCATCAGATAAGGCTGTGCTGTAGCCTGTGCTGAAGCATGTGCTGTTAGCCTGTGCTGAAGCCAGTGCAGGCTCAGGCCCTGTGGGCCACAGTGCCCAGGCTCTTACCGATGTACTGCTGGTGGTTCTGACTCTGGGAGGACTCAGACTGCTCTGGGGCACTGGTGGGGTGCTGGGGGCCCTCCAGACCAGGCCGTGGCCCATGCTGTACATCTTCTGCAGGGGCTTGTACCTGCGCACAGGGGAGAGGACAGGGGAGAAGGGGTACTGACGTGAGTGGAAACGTGGGGGACGGGGGGGGATCAAGAGGGATGCTCAACAGCCGGGCCTCACACACACACACACACACACACACTTACTGACTTGTGCACTCACTCCACACTCATGCACTTACTTACGCACACACTCACACTTGAACTTACGCACTCACTTGCACTCACACACTTACACTTACGCACACATTTACTTACTTGCGCACTCATGCGGTTTAACCGTTAACATCCCTAGCACGTACACACTCACTCGCACTGAAACACTTACTCACTCACACACTTGCACACTTAAGCACTCACTCGCACTTATACGCTTATTTATTCGTGCACTCACTCACATACGTACACTAACATGAACACAATCAGCACGCTTAACACTCCTGCACTCGTCGGGCTGTAAGGGCCTTCACAAATGTGCAGCAAGACAAAGGGCTTAAGGAGCCTGACTGACTCTGCAGAACTGCAGGTTCAAAGCCAGGGTGGGGCACAGCAGCTGTTCCCTTGAGCAAAGCAATTATCACAAATGACTTTGGTGTGTCCTAACGAGATATGAAAATGAACACTCCCTTATTCATTCAAAATTTGTTGATAAAACAAAAATGAAAGAACATAATCAAGCGGCCTATGGGTAGGAAGAGGTGGGCAGTGGAGAAAGGCAGTGGGGGTTTTGTTTAAAGAAGCCTCTCACCTCTGTTTCTGGTGCACAAACTGTTGCCTCATAGCCATGTACTGCGAGTCCTCCTGCATGCGGTTGAGGGGAGAGTCAGGTTTCAGCCGGATGCCATAGTAGTGGTACTTAGAGTTCCCCCTGCGAGAGACAGAGAGGAGAGTCCCTTCATTCTGTCCTCACCACTAGCAACCTCGAGCAGAAATTTCAGTTTGTGTTGCTCTGGAAGCAGGTGACAGGAGGCCGAGTCTGTCGTCGGGCAGAGGGGGGGGGGGGGGGGTTGTGCGCATAGCGGGGAGGGGCGTCGAACCTGGTTCCCAGGCGGCGTGTCTTCAGGCCCATGAAGACGGAGCGGATGAGCTTGCCGAAGGAGGCGGCGTTGACCGGGTCCAGTTTCTGCTCCTGGCAGTGGCGCAGGTAGTGGTAGTACAGGGAGCTGCGCGGCAGGCTCACCCCCTCCGCCGTCTCGTAGTTATCCAGCAGCCACTGCAGCTGAACACAGCACAGGCTCGCTGTCAGCACAGCTGCGGCTGACCAACACAACCACAGCACACAGTACTGCTCAATACATCAAACAGATAAGAACAGCAGGGCTCAGACCGGCAGAGTCTGCACCATGAATTCAGTTCTGTCAGGACAACTCGCGTGTTGAATATATGAATTTAAATAATGAATATACAATTATTTTGGTTTGGCACTGAATGGGATCTGCTGTAGGTACTTCTAGTGCACGCACCGGCGTGCACTACCCATCAAACAGGGAGCAGGACACATCTCCCCTACTAAACAGGACATATACCAAAACCCCCCAGTACATAGAATAGAGCAGATCCAAACAACGCATGGAGGGCTGGGGTGGTGGGCCGACCACTGTTTGGCTGCAGCAAGAGTTTCCTGACAGAACTTTGCTTCGTGCACTTCATGCACAACGCAGGCACGCACAAACACACACATGCACTCAGTGAGTGACTCACACACACTGCCACTCTAAACGCATATGCTCATATAGTGAATTCACATATAACACACGCACGCACGATATAGCATACGCATATTCAGAATTGACAGCAAAAAGACTCATCCCTAAAGGATGATGAAATGATGAAAAAATTCAGCATGCATCTTTCCACTCCAGGTAACCAAAAACGCACCGACACAGAAAATGTATTTCCATGTGTGGGGTGGTCTGGTAAAGCCCTCAGAAATGGCTTGGCTGACAGAACCATATTTGCAACATTCCTGTCAAAAGGCCAAAGTGACGAAGAGCAGAACCCACAGAAGATTCTCAAAGAGCTAAAAAGTGGAGAGGGGTGAAACCTTTCTCACTCACATCCCAATTCCATCGACAGAGCAGCCTTTTCCCTGAAACATCAACATGCTCCACACTCTGGAGGAAACTGGAGAATAAATCACTGTGTGTTCATGTTTTAGTGTGTAAATGTGTGTGTCCAATTGTGTGAGCATGTGTAAAACTGTGTGTATGTGTATGTATGTCTAAGCATGATGAGCGTGTAGGTGTGCGTGCGTGCATTTGCGTGTGTCTTAACCCCTTTGCGCAGACACCCTAGTGGCCATGCTCAACTGAGACATTCATTACCCCTGCAACCAGGTAACAACAAACTCCATGTTCTATCTTTACTAGTACACAATTTGTGACAAAAGAAAAATGCATTCCGTCATAGCAACAAGATAAAGCCAAAGATAGCCAGTACATTTGCCAATTCAGCCATGAAAAGCCCAACTCACTCAATAGCAAATTAAACAAGTGAAATTTTTGTGTAATTATACCATGTCATTCTACTATCAATATCTGCTACTAAATATGAAATAAATATACAATCCATTCGTTTTCTGCATAGAGATGTCCTTTTCCAGAGTCGGTGGTCATTTATTGTCTTGGACAATCTGTGAGAAATACACATCTTTACAACGCTAGTTCACCTTCTGAAAACCCCAATGCGTAAAACCCCACCAGCTGTTTGTGTAGCTGCCATGTATTCCAGTTCCAGATTGATAACTCTTTTATCCAATAGACTCAAGTGACTACGTCACGCTGGTTTTGGAAGTAAATTCCCCATTCATTTAGAGCATAGACTTTAACTAAAGCTTACTTTTAAACCATTTCTACTGATTATATCTTACCGTCAATTTCCTGGATTGTTCAATATAACGCCCGTTCGCAAACTATGTCGTTTTTCTGGACCAGCTTTCAGTATTTCAGTATTTTCTTGTGATTATATCAGCGCTGGAACTGTTTAAAAACTCGATGTCCCATAATTCCCTACGAACGTGCAGCCTTGTCTCCAGACGTTGTCATATAACATTAGCCAGCAGTAGCACACAGCGCCGTTTTAAAGCACTTTTTTTCTAACGTTAGCTAGCTAGCTTGAAGGACTAAAAGCTAGAATTGCTTTATGTGGTTAACCGTAACGCAGTTTCTGACCTTGTCGGGGGGGCTTCTCTACTTAGCAAGCTAACGTTAGCTCATCTTCAGCTGCAGTACTCCCATCTGCCCAAGAATGTCCAGACAGACGAGATGATATCTTATTGGTCAAGAACCACCCGTGCGTTGTAGTACGGGATATGCAGTCCGTTAAAGTGGACTACAAGTCGAACTACAATGATTAATGCATTACTTTAAAAAATAAAAATGGAACATGCGATATATGGTCTAAATCCTTGTACCACACAGGCTAATCCAGGAACGTTTCGGCTCATTCTATAAATCAGATTTCAAGAAATAGTCGATAGTCTCCGAAGCCCATTCCATTCTTCCATAGGGAATTTACTTCCAAAACCAGACTCCGCCCACGACTGACGTACTCACTTGAGTACTCTATAGAAGATATTATAACCTTTGCAACAGTGTTTGCAACATCTTATTGGATGTTTTAAACAATAAACTACAGCCGGGCGTACCAGCATTTTTCGTTTTATTTGTTTAGTTTTACTCAAACAACTGCAGAAAACGCAAGAATGTACATTCGCTCGCCGAGGCGTAATTGTTGTTTTTCTGCTAATTTTGCAAGATTTTACTAATTTGGTTAACTCATCAGCATGGCTAGAGAAAATCCTTGCCTTGCTTACATGGATTTTGGGAGTAGGTCAGAAGAAGATACCATAGTATTGATTCTATCAGAGAATATACCTACGAACATGATGGATATTTTCCTCCTCGAAATGTAAGTATTACTGCTTGTAATATTTCAAATATATACTTTCGTTTTTCCACTCCACCACTGTCTTCTGAAATCAACTGTTTTACAAATCAAAACAGTAGTTAAATATATGACTAGTTTATGATTTACAGCAGTGTACAATTTAGCCATTCTGGATAGATTTGGAGACACTAAGGGACAACAGGGTACACCACTTACACTTGGCATCATAGATCTTTAGTAGTTCTGCATATCACCCTCAGATTTTGCACACTTGTGCAGAAGGAGTGTATGATCCAGGAAATGTATAGTTTTACCTGTTGTAGCTCTCAGTATTTAATTGCAAACTAAAGAAAAACTGTTTTGCATTTTTGCCAAGATTCCTTTTCATTTGTGGGACTTTATTTTGACCTAAATTATGAAAATAAACTAATCTAAAAGTTTATGTAGTGCTCACACCTGAAGTTATAAAGCCTTAAATAGAACACCCCTTAAATAGGTGAGAATTGATCAAATTTGGTATCTACGTGAAGGGGTTAATGTGCAACCACCTGTGCGTATGTGAGGCAAAGTCTGTATGTGTGAGTGTGTGTGGGCGTAGGAAAAATTAAATGTATGCAAAACTTCACTCAAGTGTGGGTTGATTCAGACCTTCTCGGCACCTGAAAACGACCAACGGCTTCGAGCTTGGGTGCCATGCCAATTCAGAAAATCCTCTCTCTGACAGCCGCAATGGACACGGTGGCAGTCTTTCAAGGGAGTCAGTACACCGACTCCAGTGACAGACGTGCCGATTGCCGTCCTATTCGCTCTCCACCTCTACACAAAGTTCCTGGTTAACTTACATGACTGCTGAGCAGGCTGCTTTTGTGAGCTGCAATTCCTTCAGATTTTTGGAGGTTTTCAATCACCATTTCAAGCTGATGGGATAAAAAAAAAAGCAGAAGCATGCCAGAAAATATAAAAGAGCGTGACAAAGAAAGAAAAGGGCCAGGGAAAACAAAAAAACACTAAACATAAAGGAAATAATGGCGTAGGCTGTGGGCCGAATGTCTCAGTTTCTGTCGCGCCCCGAATTTGTAACTGGCTTACAAAAAGCATGCAAATGAGAGGAGCCCTGGGGTTAAGATGCGGGCTGAAGGCGCTCCTTGTCCCACGTGCTAACTCATGCAAATGCGCATGCTGAACAGTGTCTTCGGATCGCAACGTGCTTGACAGGACGACCGTGATACGCTTTCCCATTCATAAAGAATATCTCTGAGGGATTGGGGGTGTGTGTGAAGAAAGTCATGTACCTCTCTATATTTATTTCTGAAGGCTTCAATTTACAACGCTACCGGAAATCACCCACAAACCCTCTCTCGGCCACCAGCCATTAAGGTCAGCGCACGCCATGGCCGAATTTGAAAAGAGCATGAATGGAATCCGACCTGTTGCGTCCCCCGTAACAATTCTGCATTGCAAATCTTCTGACATGCGTTTAGTCTGTAGAAATTCGGGTTTTTCAACATCGAATGAGTCCTGGTGTCTGTGTCTTTACTCTTTTCACCTGATGTGTAATGCAAACTTGTGAAAGATGAAGCTGAGGACAGAGTTGAGCTGCTGGTTGAGCCGAAAATAAAAACCAGGATGACAGGAAGCGATTCTCGCATACAGTTGTAGCTTGTACAGTGGGACTGCTGCTCGCCTAGTGCTGCAACGGAGGGAGGATCATTTAAACTACACCAAATAAAGCCACTTGATTCTTGTTTCTTGTTCAACACCAAATTGAGCCACTTGGGTCTTTTTACCTCATTTGGCAGTCTCAACATTGTTGTCATTGTACCAAATTATAGCACAGTTACATCACTTCACACAGAGGGGAGGAGGGGGATGTGCAATGCTCCTTTTCATTTGTGGCCACCCCAGCACTGAACCAATGCTTCAGTTCAGTAATGTGTCTGTGTAAGTACAGTGACACAATGGCTTAACATTCAATCATGTTAGCCCGGTGAATTAAAAAAACAATATTACTGGGTGTCTCAGTGGCATTGCCTGTAAGAGCACTGTCCACGTGCTCACGTTTTTGCCTCTATTTCCAGTTTCAGAATTTCTGCACTTCAACGTTGACTTTTGTCTGTAGACACCACTGTAGGGCATCTGCTAAATATCTGCTCCACCAGGTCTTCAAGAGTGCTGTGCTTACTCACACGGTCAGGCCAAACGCCATACACCACACTGTAATTACAGCACCACTTCTATAGCGGTAGTTTTTTGGCCTATTTTAGTCAGCAAGGCTAAAAATGACAACATATGTACTGTATATACAAGTGCTAATACTGTCATAAAGGGATACATATGCTTGTAATGCTTTTAAATCAGATGCGTTACAGCACTTTTCATTGTTACAAAATGAACTACACCTGCCTGCTTGCCAGAAAGACGAACAGCTCATTTCTACAAGACACTCCAAAACACTCAAGAGATTTCCAAGCCTCCGCTATTACAACAGCAAAACAAATTCCCTGCTTGCAATTTAACCCTCCCCCACCCTCCAAAGATAATGATAAAGCCTCCCTCTAACCGAGTCAGAGGCCGTCTTAACCTCCTATGACCCAGAAATTCATTTTTGTCCCCTGTAGGCGACGTGGGTCTCTGGCTTTAATCTCAAAAACCATATAGTATAGCATGCTGAAACCTACACTACAAGGAACAATCAATAAAAATAAAATTATATTTTAAAATATCTTAACTGCAATATGTTTTTGTGCTGGGTCTCAGGAGGATATAGTGCCCTAGCTAGGATGTCAGCCAATTTCTAGCAAATGGCTGACACCCTAGTTAGTCCACTATATAGGGTAGGAGTGGACCATTTGAGACGCTGCCAGGGGGTGAGAGGAGAGAGGAAGCTCGGGACAGTACCATCGCAGAGGAGGAGCGGGAGATGTGGTGGCGGCTGCCCTCCGTGCCACTGCCGTGGATGAGGTAAGTGTTGCCGCCGGAGATGATCTGTCCGGCTCCGCCCTCCATGGAGACGCCCACCATGCCGTGGGAGGGAACGCTGGCCGACGACACCACCGCGGTCACCTGGCCTCCCACAGACTGCGCGTCCATGTAGCCCCCTCCTCCCGACTGCCCATACAGCTGGGCCTGGGGGTTGTAGGAGTAGGCCGCTCGGCTGAGCGAAGCAGGAAGCGGAGACGGTTAAACGTGAGGTGCGCCGCCACGCCCGAAAACCATTTCAGCGGGCGCTCAAACTCTGCCACAGCCTCCTTCCCTCAACATTTTTATTGCCCTGTAATAGAAAACTTAACACTCTGACACCAAGTCATAAATCACAGAGAAAAAGGATGGCCAATACCAATTTATCATATGACGACTCATCATAATATCTACCTCCTGCTTTAAATAGCTTTTAATTAACCATTGTTTTTAGACCAGGTCCTCATCTCTATCAGACTTCCTGTTAAAATAAAATAAAAATCTGAAGTGCGTTTTTAGCCCCAATTTTTCCTTTATTCCTTAACTTGAAATGATTAATCACGATTGTAAGCCTCTCCTGTCATTGCAGCATTCTCAGTGTGTGCTGTCAGCCGCCACCTGTTCACTCTCATTTCCTCTGCAATGGCCTGACAAATAACAGCCATCAGATGACAATGGAGAAAAAAAACTAATATAATCACTTTCTTTCTGAAGACATCAACATTAACTGAACTCATAAGGACATTAAAAAAACACAAGCTTCCAAGTGCTGGGAGTAGCACACTGTGTAACGCTAAAGTGCTTCCCCCGGTTACTTCCTGTGCCCTTATCTGTGAAACGCTCTGAGGTGGGTATCGCAGGTCGAGCAGAGGCAGTTGGTTCTTACATGGTTCCGTTAGTATAGACGGCTTCCCCTCCATCTACATACTGGGTTTGGACTGGGTACACATGCTGAACCACATGATGGACCTACAGAGAGAAAGGCATAAGGGGTATATACACCAGTGGTAATCCAAGACATCCTTGCAAATAGAGTCTATTGTACCCAAGAAGCACATTACAACAACAAGAAAAATACCCATAGACTAATGACACCACTCAGTTGAGCAGGTAGTTAGGGGTCCAATTCCTTAAAAGCATGTATTTTTCTCCTTGAAAGTACACCTTTTAGAGCAGATATCGGGCCGGTCAAGTCTAAAAGGTATAGTACACTTCCTGTTTTTTTAAATTATTATTATTTTAGTTTTGATTGGCCCAGACAGTTTTTGTGTGCAAAGAAGGATATTTTAGATATTAACAGAGGTTTCTGACAACCTGACGACTTTACAAAGGCTGGTACAGTGGCACTTATGGGTTTGTACTTTAAAGCAAAAAAATAGACTTCAGCTAACTCCAAAGCAGCTTGTACAATGATGTTATGCCTCCAGAGGTTGTATGTGCATCTGATTTTTTTTATATATATTTTTGGTTGAATCTATTTGCCATGACACAAGCAGCCTGAAACCACTGTGCTCAATGATTGAAGTGGCATGGCCTCTATCTCTGCAGTACTACATATAGAGAAAGGAAATCTATTTAGGAAGGAGAAGACCTCAAAGCAACAGATTACAGAGGCCATGCATAGTACGGACAGTAGATGGCAGCAAAGTGCCCCTGCAGACCATTCAGGTGTCCACACAGGTGGCCACATTATCAGTAAATAATATCAGTGTAGGAATAATGTCAAACGTGTGCATGACGTGTGCACACAGACGCACGTCACTGGGCCAGGAAACTTCCTGAGGGACTGTAGATTGCTGTGATCAGCAAGTTGGACAATCGCTATAGCTGAATCCATTACCTATATTAATTATACTTCACGCTATAAAAAGTTATATATAAATTCCTATAACACTGTGTTCAAATTCATAACAGAAAGTTAAGGATGGGGCTCTTGCGTTTGGAATGAGTCTGCCCCACGTGCTTTATCTCCACTTGTGAACCAGTTCCAGATTAATCAGTGCATGATCGAAAGAAAGGAACTAGCAGAAGAACAGCGCTAATAGCTAACAGCTAACAGCTAACAGCGGTCTCTCCCTCCTGAGGCTGTGCCTTTGGGCACCAGCAGCTTTACCTCAGCGGGGGATAGCGTGGTGAACGGCCCCTGGGAGAGAGCGGCGGGCTCTGCCTCTCCCAACGGCGTGCACGGCGGTAAAGGGAGGGAGGGAGGGAGGGCGGGCGGCGTTCGAACCTGCTGCGGGAGCTGCTGCTGCTTCTGGGCCGCGGCTGCGGACTGGACCAGAACCCTCTGCAGAGAGAAGGAGAGCTCTGTGAGCAGCAGGGGGCGACACTGCTCCCCTTTCGACTACAGCGAAGCGAGGGGAACAAGAGTTCCCCCAAGTTATCAAGGGCCCGGCGCTAAGAACGTGTCCGTTTACCCCCTCTCGACAGGAAGCGGAAAATTTGCGTGTAAATTTGTCCGAAAACAAGCGGTTGCTCTCGCCCTCGCTATCGGCTCCAGCCTGGCCGGAAGGTGAGGGAAACATGACGGCCAGTGAAGGAAATCGGTGAAGGAAATGGGGCAGGGGTGCATTGTGGGATACCTGTTGGGAGGCGGGGACGGGCTGTACCACCGGGGCCTGGATGGAGGTGGACGTGTGCAACACCACGGCGGAGGCGGAGTCAGACCCACCCTCTGAGCTCTGCATGCTGGACACTGAGGGAGGGAGAACATCTTCCATTTTTATTTATTCACTTTATCTCCATTTCACCAGATAGGTTACTGAAAACACAAAAGCATTACTACTAAAACACAAGTGGCAGGGAATATGTACTGTTGCTCAATACAATAAATACACAAGAAAGATCTAGAATAGAAAACTGTAAACATTAATACAACACACAAAGTACACACAGGATATCAGTTCAAGTAGTTTTCAAATCATTCTAATAGTTGAAACAAGAAAGTAATATGAGAAAATGAAATCTCAACACAAAAGGTAAGAACCTAAAGCATCTGCTTAACTTATCTGAATAATTCTACAGCTCCTTTAGATTTCCCCCGCTATTTAAAAAGACAAATGTATTTGCTGCAGCACTGCTATCTTGCAACACAGAAAATTTTATTACTGACATTTCCGTTGGAGTAGGTCTTTTTGCTCCGACGAAGGTCTCTGACCGAAACGTCAGTAATAACATTTTCTGTGTTGCAAGATAGCAGTGTTGCAGCAAATCCATTTTTTTTTAAATATTGAGCTCTCACACTTTATTTGTTAGCACCTGCATACACGCTTTTCAGGTATGCCGATGCAGTCTTCTCTAATAATACCCACTATTAAAAAACAAACTACACTTCATATTTCATAAGAAACTTATCCAAAAGACTGGGCAACTCCTTTTTACTGGCCAGTACTAAAAGCCGTAGTTACACTCGCAGTTGGACAGGCACAAGTCCCGCAACTGAACGGCAAATGCGTTCCAACAAAGACTGGAGGTCTCAGCTGGGCCCAAACCCAGCTGCTCTAATACGGGCCGTCGTGGAGCAGCTCAACCCAAAGCCCACGAGCCTGTGCTTCCTCAGCCGGCCAAAAACAGACCAGCAGTCCACCGTTGTAATAACATTACATTACATTACAGGCATTTAGCAGACGCTCTTATCCAGAGTGACTTACACAACTTTGTTTTAGCATTTTTTACATATTATCAATTTATACAGCTGGATATATACTGAAGCAATTCAGGTTAAGTACCTTGCTCAAGGGTAAAACAGCAGTATCCTACCTGGGAATCGAACCTGCAACCTTTCGGTTACTAGGCCAGTTCCTTAACCATTATACTACACTGCCGCCCAAGGACAGTGCCGAAGGACAGCACTTCTAAGTGCGGTAGGGTAAGCACAGGAAGACCGCAAGCGCCCGACACACCAGCAGGGGCACTGTTGCCCAAAGAGGTGGGGAAGCCCAAATCTCAGAGGGAGGGGGAATACAGGAGCGTGTGGGGGAGAACACGGCCTAATTGTTCTCTCCTCGGCTCCGAATCCTCCCCCACCGGGGCCCTAGCAATGTGTGGCCGTTTGCTTTACACGGGAGTCTTTCTCCAGGGGCTCCCGCCGTAATCCAGCTGATATGAGGAAATTCCCCAAAGCTTTGCAAACGTTTGCCTGTTGCTATGGAGAGGGATCCATGGCGACCAACCTCAACTTTCCCCACCCCGCTCCTGCACCCTACCTACACCGCCCCCTCCCCCTCCTAACCCTTTGCTCCTTCCTTTCCCTTTTTCTTTTTAAAGCTCAGGCAAGTAACAGGAGCATGACAGAGAAGAGAGAGAGCGAGAGAACAATGAAATGAGAGGAGGAGGGCGGAGGAAAAGAGAGGCAGAGAGGCAGAGAGAGGCTGGCATAAAGGGAAGGATGGAGAATCTGACAGGGAGTGAGAAACGGTATGACTGTGTGAGAGGGAGACAGAGAGAAAGAAACAGAGCTCAATTAGAAGCTCTGGGAGGCCCATCTCCAAGGACCTGAAGGCCGGTTAACTCAATCTGAAATGCTATTCCTCCTCACGCATACACGACACACACAGGGAGCCCAAACCAGCCTGAAATCATCCAGGCTCTCTCCAGCTTCCGTGTGCAACGCGTCAGCTAAAACCGCCAAACTGTCTGAAACACAAACGGCATCATCTCCTATGTGTTCTATTGCCACAGTTTCATAGCCATCTATGCTCAGTAGTTTTCATTGGCCCTACACACATCTAGCCACCTGAAGGTGACCATATGTTTGGCTCGTAAAAGACACCATGGTTCCTCGTAGCTGGCTAACTGAGTTAGTTAAAACCCGAAACAGTGTTTTTGCTAGTTCATATGTTCCATATTCGCGCAGTTTCCAGGTTTTACTCAGCGCATCATTTACTCAGTTAGCCATCTACATGGAGCAGGGCCAGACATGCCAATCCCACTAGGTTATGGATATACGCAGTCATTTCCTTTAATTATATGTCTAGAATGCCCATCAGTGATCACCCTTTAAACCAGGGGTGTCCAATTTCATCCGAAAAAAGGGCCGGTGTGGGTGCAGGTTTTTGGTTTAGCTCAGCACGACAATGGCAGTTTCAACTAAGTAACTAATCGTGGTCTTCAATCATGGATGAGTGCTGGGCTAAAACAAAAAACAACTGCACCCACACTGGCCGGTTGGACACCCCTGCGTTAAACACTGGTCAGCAACCGGCTCAGTCTCCTTCTCACTTTTGTTTGGCAGGGAGATGGAAGTATTGGCTCAGTGACTTTCTGTGAGAGTGACTGAGAAAGAGGGACTATTCATTGGTAAGGGGAGCATATACATTGCATATTTCTAACATATTTCTAATAAAGCGCTTTCATTCGGCATCAAAATTTGTTGCGATACTTGTTTAAAATCAGCATGTACACCGTGAGATTGTACGTGAGCTGAACTGGTCACCACTCATGCAATGACCGCGCGACCATCTGGATGCCCGCAGACAGCCGATCGACCGGTGAGATAAATGGTTCTCGATGGCCCTGCTGAGTGAAGCGCTACGACGCCGTGGCCAATTACACCTCATTGCAGTAAGACCAGGGGCCTCGTCTGGACACGCCACCTGACAGCCCGTCACATCTGGCACACCTGGGTTTCTGGTTCCAAAGGGAGCACCAATTGGTTTTAAATTCACGCTTAACGATCGTGCTCCATGTGGAGTTGACCGGCCTGTTCTCTTTGTGAAAAGATCTTATGTTCCCGGCCCCCGCGGAGAAACAGGGCCAAGAAGCAGCGCCTTCATGGCACGGTGTGATACCGCAGAAGCGTAAGGAACCCGCGCCATTTCAACTCGAGGCGTCCTGGAGGCGCGAGCGACGCACAGGAAAGGCCCCGGGGGGGCTGAACAGCACCTCGGCCGTCACACTGAACGGGCCTTCACCCTCTCCACAGCCTCCGTGGAGGATGAAAACAGCGGGGTCTACCTCCTGCGGCTGCAACAAAGCCAGGAGTCAGCAGGGGTTCACCGCTACGCCAACATTACGACCGGCTCGCAACAGGGCTGCCCTGTACTCACCCGTACTCACATCGCCTCGCCTCACAGGGGAAACAAAGCCGTCCTAAATGCGTCATTAAAGGCATTGTGTTTGCTGGGGAGGGGAGTGGAGTAGCTCTTGACCAATTTCCTCTTTTTCTTAAAAGTCACCTGCTTTTAACCAGGAGAAAGAAAAGCCCCGTAATTACTACCGCCCAGCAATATAAATCTATAGCTGCCGCTTGGTTTAAAATCCCGGTGGGGGTAGCATGTCCGCCAATGATAGATCTCACTTAAACAGCCTTTAACCGGGAAAAAACACATACAGATGTTCAATTAAAAAACAGGAGTCTTGGCCTTTGTTTGCACCGGCCTACGCTGTTTGCGGAGTAATGGTGGTTGCCAGGGGCAACGCAGTCCACTCCCGTTTTCAGGAGCCTGTTGCTAGGTGACCGAGAGAATACTTCCCCAAACTAAATAATTGTATCGCTCCCGCTGATTCACTAACACTTCACATTAAACGGAAACCTGCTATAGCAAGTACAGGGGTTATTAATTTCAGATGGACAGGGGGAGGGGGGGAAAACAGGGTGACAGAGTCATTCCTGAGCCGAAAGGAACTACAAGAGAGATGCAATAGTAACTGCGTCTGAGCACGTTTAAATCTCCTCCCTGCCCTCAGAGCTATAGGCGCGGCTCCTTGTTCCATGCGGCTCAACAGTGGAAAATACACTGCGTTAAACTCGGTATCAGAAAGAGAACGAGGGATCACGAAAAACATGCTCAAAGCTGCCCCCAAAAACAACAGCCTGTGCTTCAAAATGGCGCTTCTATTTTTAGCCCCTTAGGCCTTCGGTGACCCAAGTAGGAAAGCAGAACACGCACTAGAACAGAAGGAATCCTCTCCAGCATGCTGCAACCCATCGAAAAATAACGCAAAGACCAGTCTCACACTGCTAATGTGGGGCTATTCATGGGGCTACTTCATAGGAAAGAGACATCCAGTTCCTCCCTCTTTATGAATTTCATTACCAACCATCATCCATAGCCAAAGACCTCAGCGTCTCTTTGCCCTTTGTTTAAACTATGTGAAAATGTGTCTATTCTTTCCTCTGCAGTGAATGCCCCCAGGCAGTGTTCCCCTACAGTGCTGTAACATTCAGTTACCCAGAATGCCTTCCTTATTGCTGGATTAGAGAGCCTCTGGAAAGTCTTTGCACTTCCATCCAGCCTGACTGCAGTTTAGACAGCATTAAAGCTCACAGTTCAAAACAGTTTAGTTAGCATTAGCAGCTGCAGCCTATCCACAGTTTAGTACTCTCAGCTGAGCAGTTAGCATTAATGCTTGGAGCATGAGGACAGTTAGCATTAGCGCCTGTGGCCTAATCACAGTTCAGTTAGCATTAGCATTGCGCGGTGCAATTTTTTTTAACATAAAAAATAGGGTTATAACAATATAATAAAATTCTTTTCAGACATCTGCTGTAATACTTACAAGTAATTAAACACAAACCTGCTTAAAGTGAAATGAATTAAATAAAATAAAAATACATTATATTAAATAAGGTTACATAATATCTTTAATTTCAGTTAGGCTACTGAATATTTAAAAAGGTTTAGCTTTAAGATGACTGAACATGTAATAAATTAGCCTAACTCAAATATCAATGATATCTGAGCTTAATAAAAAATTGCACAAGTCAAATCAATTATTATTTCATAACAATTTCCTTTAACAGTGTCCTACTCTCACTGTGATTGTCGTAGGCTCGTGTTTAAAAGTGCTGATCTGGTGCCGGCTTTGACAATTGATGAGGTTGTGGTGATATGGACATGGGAAAAATGTTCCTTGATCAGCTCTCATGTGATGATAACATAGGCGTCTGCTTGCGTGCATTGGGAAAATGAAACTGACATTCCTCAAAGTGCTTTGTGAAGAATGGAAGAGAGACAGTGGCATTCTGTCTCAATTTGAGAAAATAAAGTCAAATGTAAACTTTTCGACCGTGAGCTAACATACTCCAACAGAACTGCAGCGATGCAAAATCATGTAAGATATAAAGACTTGACAGTGACAAAAAAAGCGTGTAGCAGTCGCGCCATCAGCTCGAACCCGACCTCATCTAAATCTCAGCTTTCACTTTGAAATGGTGCGATGAAACTAGGCAAGAAAACGTGACCAGCTGTGTTCCTGTTCTTATTAAAGGAAAGCTTTCTTGACGTGTTCTTTGCTGTTACTTAAAACATATTCATAGCTTGCCTGTTTTTTATTTTCTAGAATATATATCTTTTTTTTTTAAATTCAGTAAACCCAACACATTTTAAGTTGTCCGCTCTGTAGTACCCATCATGTGGCGCTTTTTTGTGACTTGCACTTATACAGGTCACAGTATTTGCTTTTGAAGTCCACTCTTTTTTTGAAGTTTAGCGATTGTCAGAGTTTTTCCCATCCCTACTAGAAACTGATGGGGGGGGGGGGGGGGGGGGCATCAGCGATTAGTGGGCGGCCCGCCCATTAATGTCTATGGTAAGTGAAACACTGCATAATGTAAAGATGCTCACAGACAATGTAAAGATGCCCCACACACTGTTTTAGAACTCCCCAAACTCTCCTAGAGAACCTACTCCTCTAGGTTGTGAGTCTGCTTACAGGATCATCACAGGATGCCAATGGCATTAGGTAACACTTTCAATAACTGAATTATATCTGAAGAGAGGGAGTGTGGAAGAGGCTTGCGTGTCTATGAGTGGCACACAATATCACCTGGACAAAGAATGACGCCCTTGAATGAAAACAAGCATGCTCCAAAGCTTTGAGAAGATGTTTCTCAGACATACCAAACTCAAATCCTGGAGTGCTTAGTTTTAAGTCATTGATTGGTTAGTCTGCAGACCTTGTTTACAAGGCCTAAACTGCCTGCTGATTGAAAGGAAATATGAAGAACCGGCAGAGACTACAGCTCTCCAGGACTGGAGCTTGAGACCCCTGGTCTACGTGATCGGAGGAACACGTACTGTACGCACTCATATCTGACATGCTCACAAAGTCACATCTGGAAAGCAGAGAGGACATCAATCATTCCACGGCACGGCAGTCATTTCCGAAACCTGCAGTCTGTACATTGGACAGGACTGCGTGGAGTCAACCAGGGGGAACGTCAGGAGTTAACGTCACCCAAGGGGAAAGGAAGCGTGCTTGGAGCTGTTATGGCTACCCAACAGCGTGCTGCAAATCGAGGCTGGTCGTGTTCAGCTCTTCTTCACGTTGGCTCGAGGTTATCTCGTGAGAAGCCAATCCTCACAGCCAAGAGGCGTTCACTGAAAGAGCAGGCGATAAACCGCTTTTGGAACCAGAAAAGAAAATCAAAGGGAGAAGGAAAGAACAAGCTGGCTTTCTTAGCCAAAAAAAAAACCAGGACTGTTGAGCTGAGGGGAGAGCTACAGAAAGAAGCCAGCTCGGCCATAACGGCCTCACCTCAATGACTGTGACCACGCTGCTCGGGCAGAGCTGCCACCTCAACCTGGTCCCCTCAGTGACCGCGAACACATATCTTGAGCTGTCTAGTCAAACTGGTCAACAGCAACGGACATCAGAGCAGCTGCTTTTGACAGTGTCGCCAGCCTGGAAGAGTCCTGGACAACCCCACGACTGCAAGGGCCACCAGGCTAAATGCACACATGCATCCGCCAGCACAGAGGGCTTTAGAGGCAGCTGTGATACGATACAGTGGAAAAAATGAGCTTTCACTCAACACTTTAGCAACTACCACTCTGCAAACGTTGGGGCAACTTTACACCAAATACACCTGATTCGCTGTCTTTATGGTGTCAGTAGACTCAAGGGGCCTCGTTTATCATTCAGACGTACGTTCAAATCTGATCATAAAGTGACCGTACTGCCATTTTTAGGAAAATTTCCGGATTTATTTATCAAAAAACGTGGGTGTACGGTACGATGAAATCTCACGACAGCTCTCGACCTTGCGTACGGTTTTCCCAGTGGCGAGGCAGCAACATTGCATGCAATGAACAGCGAGGGAATAGTTGTGCAGTCTATAATAAAAACAAATAACTTTTGTTTAGAGCACTGTGGAGTCAACAGGTGATAAACAAAAAGGTGCTCTTTGAAAAAGAGTTAAATGTGTAGCTGATCATAAAAATGCCACGTCCAAGTCATTCCATTTATGAAAATATTAAAAGCAGTTAATGCATCTGGGCAATATTTTAAAATGCACTTGACCTACACCTTGTGACTGTAGACATATGTTGTGTAGACTAATTGTCAAAAATAGTATCTGAATAAGATACTTATAAAATTGTTTAATTGCTATTGTGCAGCCTAAATGGAATGAAGCAGAAGCCAGTTAAAATGATTACATCAGGAATAGCCTCTATATAAGTATTTATTGGAGACAGCCATATGAAAATAATTACACGTCATGTTGTATGCAAGACGCAAAACTGTTTTCATATTTTTTCTATAAATCCGATTTAGTTTTATTAGCCTAGAAGACCTAACTTCGGAACCGGCGTGATAGAAATCTTGACGAATCAAGTCACAGTCGCGTCTTCTATCACGTTACACAGGCACTTTCCCAACGATATCCCCCACCCTCTTCCTAATATACGATCAAGTCTGATTTATCATACATTTATGCTTTGATTAATCACACGTGAGAATTTCATACGCAAGTTGGACCCATCAAATATACGCTAGTTTTTATATTGTAAATGAGGCCCAAGGTGACTCGAGACATTACAACCTTCTTCATCTTTGTATTACAATTAGGGACAGCATTAAAATAATAAAATGTTATGTACAAGCCAATAGGACAGTATTGAAACTCACTCCGTTTAGTGGTCAATAGGAAAAATTTTATTTTGAAGCAAATTGAAGACCACGCTGAGAAAAGGCACATTTCATTAAAAAAAACTGAAAAAAAAGAAATAATAATGTGTAGAATCATCAGTTCATTGGTCACAGTGTATTGATAAACTATATGAATATAAATATGCATTTATGTTTGTTTTAGGTTCAGGTGAGAGCAAATATTAATTTGTTGATTCAAACAACCATAATTCAATCAAATAACAATAATGATTTGACGTTTTGATGTAGCTCACATTTTTGGGGAAAGATTGTTTTTCTTTTCTTGTGGGGGGGGGGGGGTACCAGTCTCTTGTCAATATAAATTGCCACCTTCTGGTGAAATAAAGACACAATGAATGAGTTGAATGGGGACAGAAAAGCATTGTCTAATCAATCACTGTTATGCATAGTGATTTGAGTGTACAATGTTTAAAACATGTGTACACAAAAAAACTACAAAAATTCACAGTTGTGGACACGAGTCAACAAGTTATAGTTTATCATTATAGTCATCGCTATAGTGCTGGTAGAAATTGTCAAAAGGGCTGAATCGTAAACGTCAAATATATCCCGTGAAGTGCTTTCAACAGGGATAAAACTGCTTCAGAGAAACGACAAGAATGGAAAACCAGCAGACACTTCTGCGGCTGACAGCCGTGTTAGCAAAGCCGCACACCAGCTCCGTACCCCCCCCATTCCGTACCAGCTGCCCTTGTTAAGACGAGTTCTGCCAGAAGGGTTTAAAAGGTAAAACAATGAGGATGCGACCAGCTAACGTCTGCACTTCCTGAAAAGGGACCAAAGTTAAATAAACACTTAGCACACAATGCAATGGGCTAATTATGGAGCCAAAGAATGCACTGCTGAAACATAAGAGTCTCTACACACATAGGCTGGGTCACCTCTTCAGTCCCGAGCACCTGCCTTCACAAGCTGCCTGAACCGTACTGAGCCCTGAGCTTTAAAACGTGACTTTTTTAAAGCTCGGTGCTCATCGTACTCCAGTCCTCCTTATTACAAATCAATAAAATATGAAATGCCTATTGACTATGGGTGCACAATATCTGGGCTGATATCGATAACCAATATTTGTCAGGCAATGTTGACTGTTTTACATTTTATGACGTTTCCTCAGTCATGAAAGAAACAGATGAGCGCAAACGTCAATTTATGATGAAAAGATGCAACTAATTTTATTTGCATGACAAAATATTTAAACTTTATTATGAAGCAGTGCTGTGATTGACTCTGGATAGCAGGTATGCCATCCGCCAAGTTATGGCTTTGATGGGGCATGCCCCATATTTATAAAGCACCAAGTGTTTCGCACTTGTCAGGGTTACCTACCAAATTAACCACAATGACCACAGAGACTCAGCCCTTATTAACTTCCGTACCTTCTGGCCTCATGTAAACACAGAATTCACATGCAACTTCACACATCCACAAAATAAAGCCCCAAACTTGGGTTACTTTTGCCCTTCTTCTTCTTCTTCTTCTTCTTCTTGCCAATTTCATCATCACAAATGCTCCAGGCCCACAATGAATTAATATAATTTTATTAAACCTTTATTTAACCAGGCAAGTCACTAAAGAACAAATTCTTAATTACAACGGCCTGACAAGAGGCAAGCCTCTTGGGGGGGGATAAATAATCTCCCCATTGAATGAATAATAAATTCTCCCCATTGCAGAATTAGCTACATCTGCCAATAACAACATCTGATCAAAGTAGCCAATTGCAGGATACACAGGCAATGAACGACATGCACATGTAATACTTTTGACATATAAGGATGTGAACACGTGATGCTTTTAGACAAATAATTTGTTTTCAAACAATGACATCGCCATTTAATATTTTTAGGCGGGGCCTCAAACTAGGTGGGGTGGGCCGCCCCGCCTAATGTATTGAAGGGGAAACACTGAGCAGGACCAGCAGGTAATGACGTGTAAGCAGTGCTTACAGCTGTGGCCCTGACCATTGGAGAGGGCTTGAGTTCCTGCATAAGACCTTTTTAAGCCTAGCCTAGCACAGTGGAAAGGACCCAAGAACCAAGCACTAGATTTGGCCCACAGTGGAAAGGGGGCTAATGTAGACTATGGCACATTAGTATCTCCCTGGGCTATACATGGAAAATGCTCATTCAAATTTACTGTGCTGATATGTGCTAGATGAATGTAAAATTTTCCTGAGAGCGATTATGAAACATTTTTGAAAAAATGGGGCATGCAGCAAAACATTACATACAATAAAATACTATACCATTATAAAAATGCTTCATAGCAAATTGGTGCATCAAACATAAAAATGACTGAACCACCTATGAACGCCCTCATTAGAGTATAGCACTCAATTTCATATCAAACATATGACACAAGATGGTGGTGGAGTGGAAAAACTACCATACAGTGCCCTCCACAATTATTGGCACCCCTGGTAAAGATGAGTAAAAAGGGTTATAAAAAATTCCACCGTTTGGTGAATTAGCTTAATCTCACACTGAAAAAATCCAACCTTTAATTGATCCCTCATCAAGAAATAATTATTTTTAACAAAACCATGTGTGCCACAATTATTGGCACCCCTGCATTTAATACTTTGTACAACCTCCCTTTGCCAATAAAACAGCACTGAGTCTTCTCCCGTAACATCTAATAAGGTTAGAGAATACAGAGCAAGGAATCTGAGACCATTCCTCCACTCCTCAGAATCTCTCCAGATCATCCAGAGTCCTAGGTCCTCTCTTGTTCACTCTCCTCTTCAGCTAAGCCCAAAGGTTTTCAATGGGGTTTAGGTGAGGGGACTGAGATGGCCATGGTAGAAGCTTGATTTTGTGTTCAGTTAACCATTTTTGTGTTGATTTGGATAAATGTTTTGGATCATTGTCCTGCTGGAAGATCCAACGACGACCCAGTTTTAGTTTCCGGGCAGAGTCAACCAGATTCAGATTTAAAATTTCCTGGTATTTCACGGAGTTCATGATTCCATGTACCCTAACAAGGTTCCCAGGGCCTTTGGAGGAAAAACAGCCTCACAACATCACGAAACCTCCACCATACTTAACAGTGGGAATCAGGTTATTTTCTGTATAGCCATCCTTCTTTTTACGCCAAACCCACCTTGAGTGTTGGTTGCCGAAAAGCTAAATTTTCGTTTCATCTGACCATAGAACACGGTTCCAGTCAAAGTTCCAGTAGCTTTTAGCAAACTCCAGGCGCTTACGTTTGTGGTGAAATGACAGGAAAGGCTTTTTTCTGGCATGCCTTCCAAATAATTTGTTAGCATGGAGGTGACGTCTAATGGTAGTTTTGGAGACCTGATGACCCCAAGATGCTACTTTCCTCTGTAATTCTCCAACAGTGATCCTTGGGGATTTTCTTGCCTCTCTTACCATCCCCCTCACTGTGCATGGGGGCAAAATAAACTTGGTTCCTCTTCCAGGCAAGTTTGTAACAGTTCCAGTTGCTTTGAACTTTTTAAGTATTGCCCTAATGGTAGATATGGGCATTTTCAGGTAAGTAGCTATTTTTTTTATAGCCCGTCCCTGACTTATGAAGCTCAACACACTTTTCCCTCATTTGATTTGTGTGTTCTCTTTCCCATGTTGATGTATGAATAAGGGAATATGGCCTCTGTGTCACCTCATATTTACACCCCAGTGAAACAGAAAGTCATGGATTACTGCTTGAAAGTAAAATATAAGTGAAAAAAATGCTTCAGTTACATTTTGTTCATATGAATTTCTAGGGGTGCCAATAATTAGGGCACACGTGATTTTGTTAAAAATAATTATTTCTTGATGAGGGATTTCTTTTTCTCCAAATAAATTTACTTCAATTAAAGGTTCGATTTTCTGTGTGAGATTAAGCGAATTCACCAAAAGGTGAATTTTTTATAACCCTTTTTACTCATCTTTACCAGGGGTGCCAATAATTGTGGAGGGCACTGTACATAATTGAAATATTACATGCAGTAGTTGAAATAATATCAAGGAAGCACCCAAGGAAGCAAGAATATGATCAGATCAAACATACATACGGTAGGCTACCTTGCTTTCTTTCACGTCATATATCGGTAGTTCAGATAGCCTAATATGGGTGTGCTTTACAGGGTCTGTCTGTGGTATTTTATTTTATTGTGCCTTTCTTAAATGTTTGTCTGCATGATGCCTCTGATGAGTGAGAAGTTTTATTGGCTGCACTAGTGGTTGTACCAATGGCAACCAGTGCAAAGGTAAACTGTTTTTGACCCGGCCTTTACTGGATACCGGTGTTTATGTGCAAAAATATGACTTCCCTCCCGGCGTTTATTTCATACCGCATTAATTGGAGGTTTACGGCATGTTTGCATGTAGCCCATATATGGGTGTACACATGTCTCTCTAGATATTTCATTATCTTATCATTCATAAATGTATGTGCATTATCATTATCAGTTACTCATAACAAACACAATACAAAAAAAAATTATATCTCAAGAAAAATAATTTCAAGGTACAAAAATGGCAAGTTACTCACACATACAAAGCACCGTCCATGAATGGTACACACATACACTCACATAACATACGCGAACACTCAATCACACACACACACACACACACACACACACACACACACACACACACACACACACACACACAATTATATACCCTGGGACAGCAGTCAGGTTTTTCTGGTTTACACCAGTTTTACACTATACCCGTCTCTCCCCCGTCCAAAAAATAAGAAACACCTCTCCCTCTGATCGCTTACGACTTGTCTGTGCACGTTCCTTGTCTGCACACTAGCCACACTGAGCCAGATCAAAAGCTTGATTAGACCAACTTTTCAGAGAATGTGACTGCACTCCCCACTCTCCTCTGAGATCTGTCTATTTGTGTACAGGGTTGCCATGTGAACACAACAGCTGCACGCTCTGATACTAGTTCCAGGAGTTTTGCTCCCGTACTATTTTCTAACATTTTCATTTTCTGGGGCAAAAGTTGCATTGTACAAGGGTTAACTTAGAAATGTAAGGCTTGATGGTACAGTCAACAAAAAATGCAATTAACAACTACACAAAGGGCATGTGCTACATTGCCCAAGAAATACAGGATATTGTCCTGTGTCAATGAAAATGAGAGAGAGAGAAATTGTATTCATAATCATTACGATCCTTTATTTAGCAGATGGAACTCACAGAGCAGATGAGGTCATTTTCAAGCATAGAATAGCCTATAAAACACTGCAGGCCTAATGTCAGCTTGTGCTATGGTACATGCAGCAGCATTGTTCACACAGATTAACTCACCAAAAGGCAGTCAGGCAGTATTCCAAAGGTTTTATCTCACACACACACACACACACACACACACACACACACACACACACACACACACACACACACACACACACACACACACACACACACACACACACACACACACACACACACACACACACACACACACACACACACACACACACACACGTCACCCATATTTGTTCTTTGCGGCACTTAAAAGGATTCTAATAAAATAAATGAAATCTCATTAAATAATAACAAACCAATGCAAGACTCTCTCTCTCTCTCTCTCTCTACTACAGTGTACAGGTGACAAACACATTGTCTCTCTGAGCACAGAGGTACTTAACAAAAGGCAGGTATTTCAGATGAAGCTAAAAATATATACTTGCGCAGTGTAATTCTGCAAATCTCCACGTATTATCGCAAGAGTTTCTGGTACAACACCCTCTACAGAGCAACAACATACAAGCATCAAGTGTTTAAAACAAAGGTCACCTGCATTCAATGTCCAATCAGGTAATTATGGAACAAATGTAGGCTAGCTCTCCAATTACCCAATAGCCAGAATATAGATGGTTTTAAAGGCAAAATATTGCTATTGTAACAATATTCCATCAGATTTATTCTTCACAGCATTAGTATAAACATAAGTATTATCAATAAGCAAGGCAAGAGTATTTTTGTTCTTGTGCATTGTATTCCTCTGACGTAAATGTGCCCAGAGGAGTTTGGGAGCATAGGGTTATCTGTGCAACGAGACCACAAGTAAAAACAAGCAAAGAAAATACTGGGGAAAAAATCCTCTATACAGACACGTGCTGTGGAAGTTGAACTCTCAACCATCGCAAACACTCTCATCTGCTATAAACAACAGAGTACACGTACAGCACTGGTATTTGGCCCCATCCATAATTTACCCAAGCAGCATTAATCATTCAGGCTCTATTGCCTGTCTGGAAGATGAACCTTGTGTGGGAGGGCACCAGTAGTGGTGAATTTGATTACCAGTAACAAGATATTTGCCTCTTAATTGACACGCCACCCGGATTTTCATGCAGCAAAGGTTTTTAACAACAGTTCCCTCTCTGGGGAACCACTTTCACAAATGAGCGTGAGGCAGCCACTTCAAACGTGCAGTCACTGGATCGGGAATAACTTGGGGAGACCGAGAGGCTTGACATTCACAGCGCATCAGCTGCAAGCAAAGTAAACAAAATATGGCCCATAACCAGACCTGTAATGCTGGACCCCCCAGAGTTTAGATGCACTGTACATCTGAAAGTGAATACTGCGAGGCCAGTAACGAGAGGTCATAGGAATGAGACCGATTTAATATGTCATCACCCTGCGCCCACCACAAGGACAGAGCACAGGACCGAGATGCTTCAGGCTCCGGTCCAATCCGTTAAATATTCTGCCCTGCTGCACTTTCCCTCGCCACTTCAACTTGGGGGAATCCCTTTAGAAATCGGACGTTGGTCGTTGCCAAGGGTGAGTGCGGTCTAATCCGTTAGAAATGCAAGTGACGTACGTGAAATTAGTCCCTCGACCCTCAATTTGGCTCGAGGGAACGAGTCCGCAAGACTGCAGACTTCGGGCAGTGAAATTGCCCAGAATGCTTTACTGTAACCCCAAGCTTCCTGTTTCAGAAGTTTAAATTGAATGCCTTCACATATCTCCTGGGAAAAAACTTAAAAATAGAGAATGTATAAGCGATTAAGCGATATTTAAAAAGTTTTTTTATTGCACGACTGAAATGTTGAATAAATTAGAAAATAACATTGATTTAGTGGTTTGATAAAATCGCTTTACAACGCATCTCCAGCGAAAAGTTTCATGTTATCCTACTAGGATTCAGTATTAGAATGATTATTTCAGGCCAGTTAACGATAACTAACAGCTCGTTGCCGTTCAGCGAATATCCAGCAAATGAGCCAGTGCAAGCTTATGGGCAATTGCCTTTTAAAAATACATTTTGCTTGGATTCCATATTCAATACGGGTCGCTCGCCTCTTTTTATGTTTTATACTTCTGTGCTACCTCCAAAGCAATCTAGGCTATGCACCCACCGTTTTGATTGCTGTTTTTTAATATATTTGATTCGGAGGTATTTTGTAAGATACAAGTGTATCATTCCCCATTCCTGCGTATGAGGTATTTTAAAGTGCTGTCTATCAATAAACTGATTTATAATCATTTTCTAGTTTGCTCTTTTGCCAGAATAAAAATTGAGATGTTGGCTGGAGCTTGCTGTCTTATGCAATTTATTGGAAAGTTTTGCACAAACTCATCTGTCAACGGTCTGCTGGCGTCACTGGCTCTGGTGAATATCCGAGTGCAAGTGCGGTGCAATTCAAAAATAATTCCACTCCCTCCCTTGCTCCTCCCCGTCGGTTCGAGTGTCTACTCGTGTTGTTTTGGTGCTGCGTCACATCCTCCCAAGTGGAAGCGGCGAGGGGAAGTGCAGGAGGGCATAACATTTAACGGACTGGACCGCAGCCTCAGTATCCCTTCATTAACCACTTGGGGAAATGGCTGGCACAGCACCACCTAGCTGCAGGATCTTTAAATGCATGTGAGGATAACTGGAGACAATAAAAAAAGAAAAATAAAAAAAATTTTTTTTTTAAATAATACTTTTTTTTTTAAACTTTTTTTTTTTTTTAAAAGCAGAGAATCCACTGGCAGGGAACACTTAATGATCAAACATTCACAAGAGGACGTCAGGGGGGTCTTTAACTCATCACAGCAGCTTACGAACAGGAACTTCAGAAAAAGAAAACATGAGAAAAGTGCGTCTGTCCAATGAAGTCTAATCAGCAGGATGCAAGCTCTAACCCTAATACAGCATGTAAATTTTTGTATTTATTATCATTGTCATGATTATTTCATTGCCCGATTCATTTTCCCCATGTAATCTTTTTGCAGGAGATAGCGTAGGTATTGGAACAATTCAGATTTGCTATGTTAAATCTCTTGGCACCTAGAGGTCCAAACCTCCTACCCAAATCTCTGCCTACAAAGGAACTTGTTACCCATTCAATGCACAGCCAAACTCAATTCACCTGTAATTATATTGTATGTCATTGTATACTTCGTACTAGTTAAAGTATACAAATGAAAAATAAATATGGAGGGATTTCATACAATCAATTTGTAAGGATGTGATTTCCCCTATGGTTGGAATTCCAACTTGTATTTTCCCCTGTATACTCACTCTAATAATTGTGTTTTATAATATCTATCCATCACTTGCAGGTGTTTGTATTAAGCATTTCATGGCATGCACGTTTTCTTGCATGGTACATATTAACATTTCACTACTGCTCACATAAATCATTTGGTGATAAGCATGTGACATTGGGCCTCATTCACCAAACGTGAGCAGAACGAAATTGCACGAAAATCGTTCGTATTAGCAATTTCGTTCCTATTTTGGCATTCATCAAGGTTTTCGTATCTCAGATTTGTTTGTACGTACGAACAAAATTTACACTGCTCAGGACCACGTGGACTGCATCCTTAAATTCAAAACGCAGCTAAATGTAGCTTCTGAATGTCAATTAGAATAGGCCTGTGAATTTATTTTTATTTTCAGTTAAATTCACAAGACAAAATGTAGCCTTTGAAGTGCACAATGCAAACGTAATAATTACGACTATAAAAAGCAAGCATATAGATTAAGCCTATTAATCAATTGTAGGCTATGAATTTATTTAATTAGACCCATAACTTAATTAATGCTCCCAGTAGGCTACTATTTTTCTGAATTGATTAAATTTAAATGTTATATATGACGTGAAATATGCAAATTGAAACACACATTTAACCATTGAACGAAATTGGCTATAAAATTACTTACAGGTCTTGTGCCCTTAGGAGAGAACCAAAGGCATCTTTAGGATTGTGCATAGGCTATTTGTTGGCTGAGAGTGATGTATGGCTGGTTAGTCGTTTTCGGGTTTTTATGAAATTGCCAACCTGCCAATGTTATTGGTGCCGTAACTGTACTGCACAAACAAAGCTTCAAGGCTCCATTCGAAGATGCGTTTGAGAGATGGCTGGCTTATTGGTCTAGCTAGGTCAAATTGCTGTTTACTGTGTCAGAGTATAGATTCCTAACTACCTCTTTCCATCACTAGGGTATCGGGGATTTCAAACCACCTCTTGCATACACAGAAAACCAACAAAATAACGAAAATTTATAAATTCATTATTTGATTCATTTCCAGGCTACCAGAAAAACCGCAGCCTAGTCCTTGGCAGATGGAGGCAATGCGCTCGTCTGATGCAGATAGGCTTGAACTTTAACAATTCGTATGACAGGAGATTCTGCATTTCCTGCATGTTATATCCTACCAGGTCTTTTTACGTTACCATGTAGGCTACTTTACTATTTACTTTATGACAACGGAGCGGACAATACTAAACTATTTATTTTTCCTTGATTGAACATCTGCTAATAAAACTTTGATTTCAGTGTCGGAATAATTCTTTCTTTTGCTTTTTCTGGGCCATTTTGACTTCTTATGGACCTTTAAATGGAAGTGACAACCTCCATATAAGGCAATTAATGGGCGTGGATTTATGCTAATCACAAAATAACGTGAACGCGTTTGTCATTTACGATGAATCGGCATGTATGAACATACGCACAGAATACGAACAAAACTGCCTTTCCCGCAGGGTTTTATGAATCCGGCGTAAACTTTACGTACTAACTTGTTTCATATTTAGGAACATTTCATGAATGAGGCCCATTGTGTGCTTGAATTTCTGTACAATTTACTGTCTCCCTGATATCTCACTTTCTAATGCATGACTTGCAGACTTTGGTAAGAGAGTGTTGGAAACAGCATAGTAGTCCATACATTCCCTTGCACACACGTGTAGGCAGAGACAGAAGCTAACATCCATGCAGACAACGTGAACACACACACACCGACCTATGCATGTCCTCAAATATTCTTTACCAATCATTCATAGCTCGCTTTACTAGTATACCACATGATTGCTAAATTTCATTTTTATGGTATTTATTGGGTTATTTTTGCAGTTCTATACCATTTCTTCTCCAACCACTCCCCACATACATTCTTTTCCAGTTCTCATCAATGGGCCCTATGTGCCCAGGTTGTTTTTGTGACCTATCTTTCAGCCCAGCCTTGAATGAGAAGGACAGGGTAGTACAGGAGACACAAATGCAGCTGGTCGGCAAAGAAGACAAGGACTGACCAACCAGAGTAATAGAATTTAAATGTTATCGGTCTCCAAAACTTTGTATAAAAGCTGTTATCTTTGAGACTATTAGCTGTATCCTGAGAAGAAGTTTGAAACGTTTTGTAGTTGGTGTCTTCCCCATGTGCTTGTATTAAAATTACCTGAGAAATGCATTCCTGACTCTCTGGTGATTTCTCCAACTGCCGCCTCAGCTGTCCTTCATACAAGTGGGGATGAATTAGGCTACTTTACTCAAGTCTTCTTGAAGTTAGCAGATACATTCAGAAGATGAAGTCTAAGAAGGCACACCCTTGATGTATGACAAATATTAATTTTCATGAGATCCAGCAAGAAGCAACCTATTAACTCCTTTCAACAATCAATTCAAATGTGAGTCTTCAGTAGAAGAAATAAAAGTTAAGTGCTGTAAACCTAAAATTTTGCTTTGGTAACAACTTTATTGCAGATGTCAAGGAAAACACCTGTTGTATGTCAAGAACATGATAATACGTTGAACAAAGACTGAAGAAAGTGGTGGGAAAATGAAGAAGTGGTAGTCTGGCTAATAGTATCTGCCGTTTTTTGGTACCCTTATATGATAAAAATGACGGTTGAAATATTCCACGCCTATAGTACGGCATACACAGCAAATCTCAAACGTTGAAAGTACTGTAGGCCAGTGCTCGAAATGTAGTGGCAAATTGTATTCCGTGGCAGTTGATGAACCTTACCCATATGCAAAAGGTCTGTAAAAATCCTATGAAAATCACATATGCCATATGAGGTAGAGAACAAGCACAGACAAAAATTAAATAGTTCCATACATGGTACTCCCTATCAAAAACATTGAGAGATTGTATAAGAATTGTATACAATTGTATAATATAATAGCCTACTAATCAACATTTGCTTTTTATTAAACTTTGCAAGTATGATCATATATGATTTTTACAGACATTTTGCATATGGGGAAAGGTCCGTAAGGACTATACAGGTTTCAAATATTATTTAGTCATACGATCACTGCATTACCGGTCAAATTAGAACGACTTTTTCTAGATACCAACATGTTTTTAGACCTGCAGGACACCGTCTTGCAGTGTAACTCGTGAGCTACACAACTCCAACTGCAGACGAATGGTTACAAAAGAATGACGAAAGCAAAAGTTTACATGCACAGATGATAGCGACATTCAGTGAGCAAGTTAGGTGCAGTAGTTTTACTCATTTACCAACTCGTTTACTTCTGGGTTTCACCTTGGTTATGAACACTCTATAGAACACTCCGAGTCAACGTTAGCTAACGTTACTGATCTTTCAATCGCAATAACAGTTATATCAGGCTAAATCCCACCTAACCATGCATTTTGCCTGTATTTTAATTTAGATTGGGAAAAATAATAATATGTATTTTTTTTAAAAACTAAAAGCAGGCTATTTTAAAATTTGACAAGAATGGTCTAAGTTATGAAATACAGCCTAACACCGAAATGTTAGCCAGCCACTAAGGAAGGACAAGTTTTCAGGAAGGAAGTAAGTTAACGTTAGCTATTTCTATTGAATGTCTTTATTCTGTATTTGATATGTTTGTTTGTGTGTTGTGGGTCTTGCCCCATTGTCTATGTCTTTTTTGTTGTTGCCGGTGACTACAACTGAAGTTCCCTAATGGGAAAATAAAAGGTATTCTATTCTATTCTAACGGTATCCAACGTGAACGTAATGCTGGCAAGTAACGTTAGCGTTACAGTAACGTGCTAACGTACAAGTAGATCAACTCTGGTCTTTCGCCCCATACGTCTTGCCCAGCCCACTGAGCATTGAAACAGTGGGGTTTGTAAGTTAATGTTAGTTAAAGGGCATGTTAAAGCTAACGTTGACTATTCGACGTTTAGACGCCGAAGAAAGCAGCAACGTTACACTAGTTAGCTGTCAGCTAACTACGTTAGAGCTAAAGTTAGAAAATTGACGTGTAAGTTAACGTTATAATGTTAGACATAGCTACAACCAGAGATGTTTAGCTAATGTCAACTATAACAACAGCTAACGTTAGTTACGCATATAGTTTTATCTGTCTAACGTTAGCTACAATGTATTTAACGTTAGGTAACGTTAATTGACGTTAATGCTAATTAGATACGTTAGAAAGAGGAAACGAAAACTTGGTCTAAGTCAGCTAATCCTAACTAACATTAGCTAACGTCGCTATCGAACTACCGAGGTAACGTTAAGTTGAAACTTTTCGGTAACATTTTTAGCTAAGGTTAACGTTACTGGTTTTGTGGTTGGTTAGCTAGCTACTTGAACACTTTTTCCGGGCTGACAAAACCCCGTTCTCGTTCCGTTGCTCGTCAACTTTGTATTTCAGATTGTATAACTTAAATAGAGATGGCAATTGGGAGTTAAGGAGCAAGGAAATATAGCTAGTTAGCTATTAATACATTTATAAAGAGTAATAGAAAAATCATTGTTCTCAATACAGATATATTCACCTTTGCCTTCTCTTTAGTTCGGCCCTGGCTGTGCTTTTTCTCTCACTCACTTTTCCCGTTGCTGCTGCTGCTGTTGCTGCGTGTTGCTCCCGTTAGTAACTGTCTCCACGACTACAGTCACTATGGCGCGTGAGGGTCTCGAGGCAACTGTTGCTATCCTTTTCTGCTACGTCATCGTCTAAAAAAGTAAACTAAAGGACTGCCCCTCCCTCTAATTCCCGCCCTCTCCACCTTTTCCAGCTCGATAGAATGTTGAGCGCGGTCTGCGCAGCGGGAACCTCGTGACAATAAACTCCTCAAGGTGCAGTGTGCAGAGGCGTCATGCAAGTAGCATTTGTATTCTTCCCCAGCAATATTTTTAGGTGATCACTTCTAAGGTATCTTATTATCTTACCTTACCTGTTGGAACCCATTCAGGTCTGCTCTTCACAAATTAAAGAGGTGAGTGGGTCTTTTGTTGACTATCCAGTTGGTTTTGCCAAGCCATAAGCTTGACTCAAAATGTAACTGTATATTGAGTTAATATTGTAGTGGTGGCTTGCAAGGTTAGCTTGCCACCACAAAGCTAAGTCATGCTAAATAAAGATTGGTTAAACAATGGCCAACATAACAAGTAAAGAATATCACATGTCTGTCTGTGTAACTGTTGCAATTCCAAGTTCTACTACCACAATGAGTTTGAATTATGATCCGCCTGGTGTGTCTCTCCCTGAAATCGTTACATTGATGTCAGCAGTGGAGCGTAGGATCGAGGATGAACTGTCACGCCTACGAGGGAGATGACCAGAGGGGATGAGTGGGAAGAAAAAGTTGGCACAGAAAGACACCCCACGGCGTGAGAGGGCCATTGCCGAGGCAGGGTTGAGGAAGCACAGCTACGCTATGGTGAGCAAAGAATTCTTTAGCAAAGAGTTTCATTGCAACCTGCTGCAATTTACCTCCCGGCTGAGCTGCTGTTTCCTTCAGGACCGGCGGAGCCCCCGGTCCCAACACACAGGACTGGGGGAACTCTCAGTTGGACTGCGGGGCCAACTGCTGCCTGTGTTATCTCCGGCGGAGCTCCTGCACTACACGCTATTGGCCGGGAGAACTCTCCACCAAATCCCGCTCGCCACGCTAACAAGCTCGGGCCACGGGGCCAGGCTGTTAGCGCAACTGGGGTACAGAACAGTGGAACTCTCCATTAGCCCTGCTGCATTGGGAAGTGCACTGCTTTACACAAAAGTACAGTGCTTTGATGGGAAGGGGAGCTGGCAAGCGTTCCTGGCACAGTTTAATTTAATTGCGGAAGCAGCGGGCTGGAGCTGGCAAGAAAGGGGCATCAACCTGGCGGCATCACTAGAGGGAGAAGCACTGTAGGCGCTCTTTGACATCAGTGATGACGAGCCCCAAATGTTCAGCCTCGTCAGTGTGGCACTGGCAAGGCGATTCTGCAAAGCAACCTCTATTATCACAATCAAGGAAAAGCTGCACACTAAAGAGAGGTAGATTGGGGAAAACTGGGCCACTAAGCAGCAGACGTACAGCGGCTCACCCAGCAGACCTATCCACAGCTCACAGGCCTGACTAGGGATAGCTTGGCCCTTGACGCGTTCCTCCGAGGGCACCGGCTAATACACCTCCGGCAGCAGGTCTGCATTACTCTGCCAAACCGTGCCGAGGACTTGGATGCCATTCTCAACGACCAGCACTCTGACCGCACACTCCAGGCAGTTCAGGTGGTGGTTTGTGCTTTGTCCACACACCTTGTTTCCAAACATGAAATTGGCTGCTGATTGGAAGGAAACCACAGAAGGCCGAAAACCCTGCAGCCCCCAGGACATCCCTGGCCTATAATAATTAATTTACTGTATGGTAAATGTCTGTTTGGTATTGCATGCAGTACCTGTATTTTTCATAAATTAATGAAAGTATCCTATATTATGGACGAAATTATGTTAATGTTTTCTTATTAATTTTACATCAGTTTTTAGTAGCCTACACAAATTATTTTGTAATTAAGTCTTAGAGCTCAAGTTAATTGATGACCTGTATGGCGAACCCACCTTGCAGTTTTAAACGTGATAAATCAGGCTTGAGTGCAATTTTGATGTTGTTTGCATTTTTCAATCTAAACTGTCATGTTTGTCTCCATAAATCCTCTCACATGCACGAACAACAGAATCTTCCCATTTCTAACCATGGAGATAGCAAGTGTTGGATGACTTGAGAATGGGACACCAGGCCAGTAAGAATTATTATTTATTAATTGGCTGATGCTCTTAATAAATAGTAAGCAATGTTCTCGTCCAACTCAACGCTGCTGCTACCTCCCCACGATTATTTGATTATTTACATTTTGTCCTTCCTTTCAAATTTGATGCAATGCTGCTTTTTTAAGAAAAATTGTAAATATGGTAAAAATTGTTGTCTTTGGGCATTTGCTCAACTCGATCCGCAGAGATGCCTGCCCCCTACTGGCCAATCAGCAGGACTTCTTACAACAGTCTGGTTTCCCAGAAATCTCCTGTGAGAAAATGACTCTCCATTTAAAAAGAGAATATTACAGGAAAGCCTAGGTAATGGTAATATGTTCAGTCTCTTTCTGCCATGATTTATGTAGTACAGTGAACAGTCATCATGTGCAGGCTCAGGCTGGACAGCTAAGCAGCTGACCAATGCTCATTTTAGCCATAGAATGAGATGGCTAAGAGGAAGGGACAGTTTCTCATAAAACAGCATCTCCATCTCCAACCTGGTGAAAATACTGTAACAGCCTTAATTATTGTATGGATTACAGTGGTGGCCACATGCAACTAGGTGTGTCCTGTACAGTCAATAAAACATCATGCTCCTACTGCAAAGTGATGTTCTTTAATTGTAGTTTGATTTAGTGTGAATTTGTGTAAGTCCTCCTGTGTTTCTTTTGGCATTCAATATACAGTACATTACAGTTACATTACTTGACACTGTTTCACTGTTTTGAACATTCTAACTTCCACCCGTGGGTTGCTGTCTGCATTGTGTCCGAATGCAAAAAAATTGCTTACTAAGCAGGGATGTACCTTCTCTCCTCTGTTGCACAGACCACTTATATGATTGGCACAAATGGAGGAGAACCAGGACTGTCTATCCAACCATCCTCTAACCCGCTTATTCCTGGTCGCAGTGGGGGGGGGGGGGGGGGGGATATCAAAGGTGGCTTATCATTTATGAGCCACCTCTTGCAATGGGGGGAAATTATTTAAAAATGAAATCAATGTGCCATTAATCGAATATGCTATACATAACTCCTTAAAAATATTATTTGTTTTAACTGCCAGAGTGAAGACACTGTATCTATTGTAAAATAGTGATAAACAGTCTCTGCTGAGAGCACGATTCAGCTGTACTTTGCACTGTTGAACTGTTGAAAGGGTTTTAGAATTGTACAGTATGGATAGTTTATAACTGACAGGAGATGAGCCAATAGAGCACCTTTTTTCTATTCCAAGCATATTCATGTATAATCATAGGAGGCCTATGTGTAATTTACATTTAATTTATATTTAGTCATTTAGCAGATGCTGTTACCCAGAACGATTTAAAAAAGTGCATACATAAAGGTTTAGGCAAATATTAGAGAATCAAGCCATACGTTCTCCTAACATGGCTTTTGGTTTGTCTATAAAACTTTTACAATTACATTTCTGCATTTACGTTGGGAACATCTTATGAATCGTACACGTGCCTTCACTAACATTGACAACCATCAGGGAATGTTGCATTTGAAATCTAAAAGCAACATCGGAAAAATTGATCAGTTTTCTAGGGTTTTAAACAGTGGTGTAAAATCCAGGTTCAGAAAGTAAAAGTCTTCCCCAGTATTGTGTTCAATTCTTCAGCCATGCTGGAGGTAGAACTAATTAGTGAAATCAGCTGGGTTCATGAGTGGAAGAAACTCATGGCAGGATTTTTACTTTCTGGATTTACATCTCTGGTTTTTAATACCCTAAATGTAGCATCCATAACTTAAATCCTAATACAGTTTAGCTATAACTTTGAACAGTTAACTGTAATATTAATTAATTTGAGCGCGCTGATTTTAATTATGAAATGCGGCAAAGGTTGTGAAATCATGTTGAATTAATAAGCAAATAAATAAAGCCTGTGTTATGTGGAAGCCCGCTCCATAAAGCGTATACGAGAATAAGGCGGGAGTGAGTCATCTCGCAGCCAATAAAATAACTCTATTATAAGCAAAGGACACTTCCTTCCCTTGGTATTCCACAGCTACGTCACGTGGCCGTCCGTTCACTTCTGCCAAGCGAAAGTGGCTGGATAGAGCTGTTCGTCGGTGTTCTTTAATAACATTGAATGTTTATGCTTAGCAATAATCTGTTTTATATTAACGAAAGCGTTGCATTATCACTGTATCTGGATCGCTTAGGCTACAAACTGCCACAGCTGACTGCTCAGGGAAGAACGCGAAGAAAGCTGTGCTCGACAGCGCTATGCCCGATTGAACAAGAGAACGGGAATCTCGGATGTTTAAGAGGGCTAGGATAATAAACGCCATAACTCGGTCAGTAACGCATGATTTAGAGTGTGAATTGTTGCACGGTCAAGGAAAGCACAGCTATCCATAAGCTTTTGCAGTAGAGCATCTTTTAAAGGACCGTACAGTGCAACAGTAGCCTACACAAATTAGTCAAAGCGGCCTTGTGACCGTAAGTCAAGGCCGTTCGGACGGAAATAATTAATGAGTAGCCTATATTTTGTGTATAGTAATAAAAATAGCATTTACAGTGGAGCTATTTATCCATCTTATGAATGGACACTGATAGCCTATTGCATGGTTTTATTTGACCAGGGATATGTATACGTTTGTAAATGTCCTTGGTTTAAATTGATTTAATTTAGCAAACTATTTCACACTTTTGCTGCCTAAACAACATGCCATTTTCCTCCACTTTTGAGAAAATAATTTAAGCATTCTTCTGTTTCTTCAAATCAGAAACAATATTTGTATGACTTTTGAACAAACATTTAATTAACGTTTAAGAATTGTGAAACGTAGTATATGTCTAAGTGTGTTTAAAAAGAACAATTATTTTTGTTATTCCTTTTTGCAGAGCACTTCCAGGCAAGCTTAGCCAAAGAGAGTTGACCACAAGATGAACTCTTTCAAGAGCCAACAGCTACTGTTTCATTAAGGGCCAAATCACTGGGCCAAGGGTAGAAGCGTTGTGTGGAGTATAGGCAGAGTATTACCAAGTTGAGTCTCAACCCAAGGAAGCGTATCCACAGGGTCCCACACACAGAAATCTTGGGTAAGCCTCTGGTTTGATAAGCCAGGATGTCTCAAGATCCGATAGAACCAGGTTCTTTGCCCACAGTGAGAGTAGATCAGATTAAAATGGAAAGAGAAGATGAAGAGTACTTCCTGGTTGAGCAACTCTCCAGCCAAAGTTGGGACTCTGCGGACGACGAACCCGATGCATGTTTTGACACAGATGAGGAAGATTCTTACTCAAAGCTTTGTACTGGCAAAATAAAAATTGAGACAGATGAACCAGAACATGTGGGATCTGAGCGATATTTTAGGGAAGGACCCGATGAATGTACTGATTCGCCCGAGAACACAACAGAGGACAAATCCCAGAGGTCAGATCTCACCGAGTTGGAGACTGAGCAATCTAATGAACGGCAAAGTCAGGCTGGAATCAAATGGTCATGCCTGCGATGCAATATGAGTTTCACTGATGGCAGCTACCTGAAGACCCATGAGGAAACTCACAAAGCTGGGAAACCATATTCCTGTCCTGACTGTGGGAAGGGTTTCAATCATATAAGCAACATGAAAAGACATCAACTCATCCACAGAGATGAAAAACCGCACTATTGCGCTGAATGTGGAAAGGGTTTCAATAGATTAAGTAGCTTAAAAGTGCACAAGCTTAATCACACGGGAGAGAAATTATTTACATGCTCAGAGTGTGGAAAGAGTTACAGTATCCTGAAATATTTGAAAATACATCAGCGAACACACTCTGGTGAGAGACCCTTCCCTTGCACTGAGTGTGGGAAGAGTTTTGGTCGTTTTAATAACTTGAAAAGACATCAGCTGATTCACACCGGAGAGAAACCCTTCTCTTGTCCTGACTGTGAGAAGAGTTTCAATCAGTTAAGTAGCTTGAAAACCCATCGACTTATTCACACAGGGGAGAGAATGTTTTCCTGCACGGAGTGTGGCAAGAGCTTTACTCATTTAAGGAACTTGAAAGACCACCTTCAGATCCACAAAGGAGAGAAGCCGTACTCGTGCACAGAGTGTGGGAAGTGCTTCAATCGATTGGACAACTTCAAATCGCACAAGCTAATTCACACAGGGGAGAGACCGTTCTCTTGCACGGAATGTGAGAAGAGTTTCAACAAGTTAAGTAGTTTGAAAAGGCATCGTGTCACTCACACGGGGGAGAAAATGTATTCTTGTCCAGACTGTGAGAAGAGGTTCAGTCAGTTGAGCAGCTTAAAAAGACACTGCCTTATTCATAGGAGAGAAATTGCATTCTTGCACCGTGTCTGGGAAGAGCTACAATCGGTTAAGTAACGTGAATGAAAAAACGACTGCCTTTTGACGCAGGGGAGAGAGAAGTTTTCAGTGAATTTAGATAGCATGCAGCAACTGTAAAGAGAGAATTGAAGAAAATTTTCAACAAACACCAGGGAATCTTCCCAAGACTTGCCTCTCCCTTGAGTATGTTACTCAGTATTTTTATAATTATGCAAATTTGTATGGTTTTGGTAACAATACGACTAATGTGTCCCCAATTTATATTAACGACATTTGGTGTTGTAAATGGGGAGAAGCAGCACAAAATGACTCGCTGTGGCAATCACACAAATGATACAGTGGATTTAATAGTATTAAGATGTCCATATGCCATCTGCTTGTCAGATATAATTCAGAATGTAAAATTACTTATTTTTGAGCTTATACAAATCAGTTCTCCTTAAATTGATCAATATTTTGATTAATATTTTGCCAAAAGTGATTTGTATCAGATTTGAAGAGATGGGTAATACGTTTTAAAACTTATAGGAAAGCAACATGGAAATATATTTACAAGGCTGTTTATGGCATGTGGACCTTTTATTTGAATTTCGGGAACATATTGGTTACTTGAACATGTACGGGATTACTTTGAAGTTTTGAATCAGTTTTAATTTGAATAAAGTAAATGGGCAGTTGTATTTTCAGGTTTATTTTGACTTTTGAGCACCCAAGACTAATTTCCTTTATGGATCCAGAAATGGTACCAATGGCAGTTATTTTTCATTGTCCTTTAAATCGTGATATCTAAGAATACAATAAATGTCACGTTCATGTCTTCGTTCCCATAAAATATCCCCCATTAACAATGTCAGTTCAGGTATACTGTTAAATAATCTCACCTGGATTATTGGTGAGATTCTAGAACTGGTTGCTGATTTGAAATTGGAAACAAATATCAGCAGGTTCTGTGGCTGCATCAGAAAACTAGCCATGTTCTTAGATCTATAGTCCATGAAAGAAAACTGGAAGAAACCTCACCAAGTCAAACAAGAGTCACCTCAGATCAGTACAAAACAACAAAGAGAAGACAGTAGGGATGACGCCATTTACATTACATTACAGTACAAGCACTTAGCAGATGCTCTCATGTCAAGAGTGACGTAACGTTGTAGAGAACATCAGCGTTGCTCTCAGGAATACAGAAATGCAGTATCACCAAGGCATAGCAGCCCATTTATAATCAGTGACTAATGTAAACTAAACACAACAAACATTTTTTTTATTGTATCAAAAGAAGGCATGACAAGACAGATAATCTGTCATTACATATCTTTACCTATAACATCCAATAGGAAATCCGTAGAATAAGAAAGGATATCGAAAGGGGGGCAGGGTAGCCTTCATTTCGGAGTATTCGGATGGGGCCTGTGGCTCTCTAGGACCAGCGTAGGGGATCCCTGCTTTACAGTACGTTAAAGATGATGACATTGATCCATTCAGCCTCAGACATTGTGGAAGCCATTTTCTGTGTTTTCATTTGTAATCTGTGCAACAGAAAGGCCTACCATTTCATCATAATTGAGCATCTTACTGGAGAAGGGTGGCCTTACAATCACTCCCTACAGTCCTCAGCAATACTGATCTCAGATCAGTGCTCACGACATTACCATGAAGTGCTCTTTGCGTGAAGGGAGTGGAGATCAGTGAGAGCAGGGATAGGTTAATCCTGGTCCAGGAGTGCAAGATAATTTATTTTTATTTTTTTATCCCCTAACTACATAATTGTATTAATTATTAGGCTTAATAATCAAAGGTCACCATGCCCAAGAGGTACTCAGTGTTTTACTTTTCAGGCTGAATATTTAGGCTCAGATCCCTAATAACTGAACTCCAGGGTCTCCAAGCCTATGCCTGGTTTAAAACACAATCAAGTGAAAGTCAGAGAATTCAGATTTTGACTTTGACAATCTGTGGTACTGCATCCAAAGGACCTTTCCATCACCCCAGCAGGGTATCGTCAAAATGCGTAAGCGAAATATTGCCTTGCAGTTGTCTGGAGCAGAGTAGAACCACTGATAACTGTTGGAGTAACCAACCACCTAATCAAGAGTGACTAGAAATGGTAATGTAATGTAGTTCACTGAATGTCCAATAGGTGGTGTCATAGCTTTGGAAATCAGTGTGTCACGTCAACAAGAGGCATTGGATTATATTTTCTCAGAGGTGGAAGGTTCCGGTTCAGAAAGTAAATATCCTCCCCAGTATTTTGTTCCAACCACCTGGATTTGCTCATTAGCACAATTCTTAAGCCAGTAGGTAGAACCAATTAGTGAAATCAGCTGGCTCAGTTCATGGGTGGAAGAAAAACATGGCAGGACTTTTACTTTCTGACCCCTGGACTTTCCACCTCTGTTATTTTCTACTGTACTAACAGATACTTTTCAGTCAGATTAAACCTTGAATGTATGTTTTTTCTATAGTTATTTTAGTCATCACACTTCCTCTAAACTACACTATTACCTATGGTAGGGGATTGGAAATAAATAGGAATTGGAAATGTTAAGAGAAATATTTTCAACATCGGTTTGTCTGGTTTTTAGAATGACTGAAATACTGTTGTCACTTGTGTAATCTCTACTGTAATGTTAGCGCTTGCTAAAACATATCAGCCAAATCCTGTCTCCTGTTATGTATAATGAGTGCCAACCAGTGTTTCACATAACATTTCCCTCCAATCAGCAACCTAAAAATTTAATTTTAACTAAAAGTAGAGTATTCTGGGGGCAATTGTAACAGGGGTCAATTGTAACACAATTTTTTGTTACAATTGCCCCCAACCCTGAACACATGAAACTAGCTAGCTTGCTGGATAGAATCTCAGCTCTAGCTTGTTTCAGATTGGTGCAATTGTATGGTGTCGCAATTTCCCCCTGTTACAATTGCCCCCAAAATACTCTACTTATTTCAGTTTGAGTTAACTGCATAGATATTGATACTGTTCGGTCAGGAATCCTAAAAGGGTCCCGGAGACCCACATAGTATGCTGATCTGTTTCACTTTAAAAGATCTTAAATCTGCAACCAATTAATTCCTAAGAAACCAGGTGAGATTATTTATCATGTAATCAACTGCTTTAACTGATCAATTAAATGTTGAGTAACAACTAAAACCAGCACATGATGTGGCTACCCAAGGCAAGGGTTGGGGAGTTATTTCTATAGGTATTTTGCCATGACAACAAAGATTGATGGGTTCTATCTGCCTGGCTCAGGGCCAAGGAATTAAATTGTAAAACCTGAAAACACAGCTAAATAAGCCAAAACCAGGACGGTGTACGTGCAGCCAAAATAAAGGCAATGGAACTTGCATTGGGAAAAGACAAAGAAGCCAAACTAACCGGTAAAATCCGGGTTCAGAAAGTAAAGGTTCTCCCCAGTATTTGGTTCCAATCACCTGCATTTGCTAATTAGCACAATTTTTCAGCCAGGAAGGAGAACAAATTTTGTGAAATCAGTTGGTTGAGTTCATGGGGTGGAAGAAACACATGGCAGGACTTTTACTTTCTGACCCCTGGATTTTACACCTCTGCTAACTGGGGTATTATAAAAATAAAACAGTAGAACAATAACCACTAATGAGAAAAATATGTCTCAGGAATAAGCAAATGCTGCATAACTGCTTGTTATTCATATGTTCGCGATGATGCTACTTTATCATTTTGCTAAAAAACAAAACAAAAAAACATTTTAAAATCATGAAATAGTCCAACGTGTGAGTAAGGACACGTCACGTGATGGAATATAAAGGTCGAATCGTCCCTTCCTTTGCTTGACATCTAGGCTACGCGCTCCCGTCACTGGTTCTGTTTCGACTCCTATTGTTTTTCCTTTGATCATCCTACGTTCAGGTAAGAACTTTTTAAAACTAAAATTAGAAATCATAACTTTCCGCAGATTCTGTTGTGGCAATTACTTGCGTAAAAGTAGGCTATCCAACCGGCAAATCATCTTTCTTTTCTGCAGCATACACGTGGCTTTTTCGATATAAAATCGGGATAAGCATCTCTATATATGCAAACACTAAATGTGACCGCCTTTGTTCAGTGGTCTCGTCGCGGTTTCTGTTGTTGAACTTGATTTTCGTGCGTTTGGCATTGTCTTCAAGTATTCTGTAGCTACTCAGGCTGGTATGAGTCGACTATAGCCTACAATATAGTGCCTATAAATTGCAATGCTGAAATTTTGAATATTGGCACGACATGTCTTTTGTACCCATGTAAATAACATGGTTTAAAACCCATGTGTTTCATGAAAGCATTTTACTGCACGAGAGCAGTGTCGACATGATTTCACATTATAACCAAGGTGTATATAGGCCATATAAAGCATAGGCGGAGATTTGCGATTTCTCACACACACACACACACACACACACACACACACACACACACACACACACACACACACACACACACACACACACACACACACACACACACACACACACACACACACACACACACACACACACACACACACACACACACACACACCTACCTACCTCCCGGCAATGCGTGCTTACAGTAGTTGACTATGACATGCCCCACTAAGCCGTAACTTGGCGGATGGCATACCTGCCAGCTGAGATCGAAAGTCAACGCGGAAGTAGCCTAACTCATTCGATACTTGCAAGAAGTCATCTGACCGGCTTTTCAAGGTTAACAGGAGAGCATTATTATCTCATCTCAGTTCTTAGCACTTGCATACCAACTCAGGCATTAGCAGAATGCAAATATACAGGTTGCTGTTAATGACAGCTCTCTGTGCAATTCACACCCCTCCTTTCTTGTTATCTCCCTTTTTTCAGCTCTTGCGTAGTGAGCATGAAGGTTTGTAAAAAAAAATATCCAGTCTGGTAGTTTCACTTTATGGAATGTCACACTGGTTTGCATTCCATAGGCTTTGTAGAAGCAGGCATTTCTCCTGTGTCTAAAGATGAGTTGCAAGATCTGAAAACACATTTTCTTTATCCATATGCAGTGTAGCCTACCACTAGGATATTGTTTTACTCTTGTCAGGATTGTTATTTTTTTGGTCCATGTTTCACTTCCTCCACGCTTATCATAACAGTATTGTTTCACATGGATAAACACCTTGAACTAGTCCCTAATTGTATAATTAGTCCAGTGCCTGCTGAAGTTAGATATCTGAAGGATAACAGAAAGCTGAAATTCTGGTTGACAGCCCAGTGGGTCATGTGGCTGATTATTTCTCCAGGCCGTGCTTTATGGTATGCAAAAAAAAAAAAAGGCTTTTCAAGTTAGGTAGCTGAGGACTGGATAATCATGTGCCCTTGCTTGCACCCATTCTTTTGAGTAGTTTTGCAATGTGTGCTCCCAGCTGAGTACATGTGCAGTATTAAACATTTCATTTTTATCACCATATCAAGCACATTTTTATCCCTGCTTTTGTTTTTCTTCTCCCACTTTAATCTACAGCAATGGCAACAAACGGTAGTGAATAGTATGGTGTCATTTTCAGAATACACAGGGGCGATTATCCTTGACCGCATTGCGCTGAGGTCCAAACTCTCAAAATCGTAGCTTTGCAAAACATTGTCAAAATTTTCAGGGAACGCTGAAGTCAATCTTGTTCGAAATGAGAACTTGTGAAGAGGAGAGAGATTTCCCTGTGGAAGTGAACTGGCTGTTCCATCTTTTGTATGTTTATTCATACATGTATGAACAAATAGATATTGACGGGTCAGGTCTGTTGAAACATGCAGTTCTCATGTTTGACACAACATGAGGTGTATGTATTCCCTTCTTGGCATTCCCTTCACAACAGTTTTGAAGAAGGTGGTATTCTCCCTGTCTGTATTTAGTCAGGGTAATCTCTCCAGCAAGTATCTAGCATGCATGAATTTTTACTGAACAAACAAGAAAATCTGTCTTCCCCCTGAAGTGATTGAGTTATTAAGAAAGAGATCTGGGTCAGGAAACTGCAGCATTTTGGCACCAAGAAAAGTATGTGTTCTCACTGGAGGGTGAGGACGTCATCCATAAATGCAAAGAATTTAGCATTGCACTCTTTAAAGTTTTAGGTTATCAGAACAGCGTTCATACTACAGCCTAGTTGTATTATAAGGGGCTGTAGGGAGACTGCAGCACAGAGGTGTACGATCTCACTGTTCTGTATAACTGGTGCAAATCAGTCCCTTTTCAGGATTTCATGTCAACTTCTGCCCTTAATTATTTAGTTCACTCATTTATTGGATCTAAAATTTTTGGATAATATCATGGGATACTGCTGGACAGGGGCAATGTAATTTATTTACAAGAAAATTCCTAACGTCTGACCCTCAATCAACTGTTGCCCTAGACGCAGGGGTCTTCAACCTTATCCCGCAAGGGCCGGTGTGGGTACTGGCTTTTGTTACAACCAAGCACCTGATTCTACTAATCAATCACTAGAGTATTTGCTAAGGACCTTAATTAGTAGAATCAGGCGTGTAACTGCTTGGTTGGAACAAAAGCCCGCACCCAACCGGCCCTTGCGGGATAAGATTGAAGACCCCTGGCCTAGGGCAGTGGTTCTCAACCCTGGTCCTGGGGACCCCATGTGTATGCTGGTTTTTGTTCCAACCACAATTGCAATACCAGAATTTTAACAAGCTGTTATTTTTTCTTAATTAGGTGTTTTTATTGTATAGAGAGAACACTTTAAACTCTTTACTCTCTTAAGCCACGTTATGTTAGCAATAGCTATGCATGCTTTGAAGAAAAAAAATCCCATGTTCGTTATGCTTATTGTGTTATATTGCAAACAATTACAAAGAAGAGGTAAGAACTCAGGTGAATAGGCTCCTAATTAGGTAATTGAACACAAGTTTAAGTTCCTTCATAATTTTTTCCTTAAACTTGTTAACACAATGCAGGTTTGGCTCGTTATCATTTGCTTTGTCTTTGAATTCTTCATTATTTACCAAACGGTTAGCGGTTAGTTTTAGTGGCCATGTGTCCACAATTTCACCAATTATGAGCCAATTTATTCACCTCAGTCTTTAATTTGATCAGTTAAAACATTTTTTACCTCCTTTTAATTGTTTACAATACAGCACAATGTGAATATTGGACTTTTATTCTTCATGGCATGCATAGCTATTACTAACATAATGTGGCTTAAGAATGTAAATAATCCCTCTAAACATTAAAAACACCTAATTAAGAAAAATTAACAGCTTGTTAAAATTCAAGTATTGCAATTGTGGTTGGAACGAAAACCAGCATACACAGGGGGTCCCCAGGACCAGGGTTGAGAACCACTGGCCTAGGGTATAGATCAATGGCTTACAACAGGGGTGTCCAATCTTATCCGAAAAGGGCCAGTGTGGTGCAGGTTTTTGTTTTAGCCCAGCACTAAGGCACCTGATTCTACTTTGCAAGGTCTTGATTGAAGCCCATGATTAGTTCATTGGTTGAATCAGGTGTTTTATTGCTGGGCTAAAGCAAAAACCTGCACCCACACCGGCCCTTTTCGGATAAGATTGGACACCCCTGGCTTACAAACTTTGGGTCACAAGATAGACATGAAAAGATTACTGAATATAATGTGCATTCTATCACAGCAGTGAAATTAAACGCATCTGTTCCTGGGACTGCACGATTACAGCGTACATTGAATTTTCATGTCCATATTTGAACATATGGTAGGCTACATTTTTAGTTTTAGAAGGGGTGGGCTCCGGAAATTGTGTATTTGCTCCTTAAGGGGGTAATAAGCCAAAGAAGGTTTTGGAATTGGCTGACTATATGACTGGAAAGCCAGTCCTGTCTGGAATCTATGTCAAGTTCAACCAGATGAGGTACCTTCAGCAGCAAATGTAGCTAAGTTGGCCATTGTCAAATGCTGTTATGCATCTGCTGTTAGGGAAATTTGTTTCATATTATATGTAGGTCAACCGGAAACTGAAATGCTTTACATGCATTTTTGCATGCAGTGTAACTGATGGTGTCAAGCCCTGTGGGCTCAGGAGAAAACGGGGCCCTATCCCTTGTAGCTGGCTCACTGAGTTAGCTGTGTAACTGCACTGAGTAAAACCCGGAACAGTGTTTTTGCTAGTTCATGTGTTCCATATTCGAGGGGTTTCCAGGTTTTACTCTGCACAATTAGCCAGCTAACTGAGTTATCCACGTACGAGGAACAGGCCCTGTTTTCTCCTGAGGTGACCACCTGTATGTCTGTTTTGACTGTGCTGGGCTCATGTGCGTGGAGAGCAGAGCCTTGGGTATCGTGATGGAAAAAGCCGGTCTGTCAACCAGAGACCCCTCCCCTCTTTCGTCCTGGGCAGAGAGCATTGTGTGGTGCGATGAGCAGGTCCAACCAATGAGGAAAGCTTCTCGGCTGTTCAACTACAATGACGACGGGTTTCTGCTCAAGGAAAAGGGGTGGGGCTATGGTAGAAGGAGGAGGGCCTTTGAGCAGGTATGATGTGGTGTACACGGTAGAAGAGCAGGCGGGAAGTCTGGGAAGACCTGCATCTGCTGAATCCAGTACAGCGTACAGGGTGAATCTGCAAACCTGAAACCTCAAGGAGGCCAGAGGGTATTTAGACAATACAGAAAACTCTGGGTTAAATAATGCATTGTAAGTATTTATCCATTATATGTTCAGCGTGTGTTTTGTAGGGAGTTGTTAGTGCTGCATCTAATGATTTGAAAACGACTGCTTACAGGGAACATGCCAGTTTTAGGTGTGGAATGTCTGTCAGGTGTGATTTGTGTGCCGGTGGCTTGCATAGACATGCTTACATGAGGCAACGTTGATAACGTCTCTCTCTGTGGGTCAGTCTTGCAGCCTTTTATTTGGATTTAGAATGTATTTTGTGGTGTCTTCACATTTTTTGAGGTGTGGAGTATGGGTTGTGCTGATGCGCTGGTCGAGCGTAAGAATCCCTCGGCTTCCAGGCTGCTCACCGGCTCAGTTGTTGAGCAAACCTGAGGCAGGGAACAGGGACCGGTGTCGGCTCATTTGAGAAGACTAATACTGGGGGAGACTTAAAGAACCCATTACTTGATCTCAATCAACAAGGGTGGACTAACAATAGTAGAAGCAGATGGGTTGTTTTGCATGGATACGTTTGGAATGAGAACGCAGAGCCCAGTGTATTAACACATTCAGTGAATCCAGGAACCATTAGTTTAGTTTTTAAAAACATACCTGCCATTTTGAGCTTGTCTTCTGACTGACTAATCTGAAGCCAAGGTCAAATTCCTTCTTAAGCACATGGAATTCCATGGAAGTAGGAGTCGCCGCGTCTCCCAGAGGGGAATCTCCCTTACATTCATACGGTTTCTCCCTGGCAGCCTCAGATTGAAAACAATGTCTCTATAGAAATTGTAATGAACTGTTCCACAGGGACCCGTTTGTATTGCGAATGATGCTATCCTTACAATCCTCATCCATGAATGACCAGCCACAGCATTTGCATTTGTGATTTTGATCATAGTTTGATATTTAAAGAGTAAGTACACCCACTGTCTCAGCCTGTCTCCACCTACACAATTTTGAAAAATACTTTGTGGGGGCAGAGGAGCTGTGTCCATCATCATTTGCATAAATTAACATAGGCTACATTGTACAAATGATTTTACAGAATTCTGGTAAAACTACACGTTGCACATCAAATATGAATCAAGACTCAGCAACTGCATGGCCTATTTCTCACCTCAAATATTTTCAGAAAGGTATATTAGTGGACTATTTGGGTGGAATAAGAGTTGAACAGGATGCCACGTTGTTCCGGTTTAAAAACGTGGAGCCGAAACAAAAGTAACGTAGTGGGTCTAACCAATCAGGTGCCAGCTGTTTCCGTTGTGGGCGACAACAATTATCCATATGGCGTAGAGGTACCTCCAAAGAGGTACTCTGACATCACGATTGGGAACAGTGTGGGGAGCAGACAGGGAATTTCAACCGTTAGGGGCAGCACAAAGACACTTTTACCAGTTTCTTATGATATACAATATTATTTCTGAATTGTTGAAATAATGGAATGCATGAATAAGTTTTATTATAAGGGGAAAAAAGTGATCTAGGGTGTACTTACCCTTTAAGTAGATTTATACAAAATGCAGAATTTATTTATTTATTTTCTGTGCCTGGTAACATTTTATCAGCAGGTGAAACTTTATGGAGTCAAATTGATGCCAAAAGTATTGTCCGCGTACAAAAATAAAAATAAATCGTAGGTGTATAGATGTGGAAATGTTTCTCGTGATTAAAAAATAAATCAAATGCATTTCTGAATTGTAAATGAAAAGGTTATGTTCACAAATGTAAAAAATTGCAATTGTTTTTTCTCACTCATGTTTACGATTTCATTTTTTTCCTATTCTGTTTTTCTTGCGCTTGGGGTTTTGACGTGGATGCGGGGTGAAGGCTGGTCATAGGCATCAATTTTACTCAAAAAAATATTTTTTCATAAAACTTTTCCCAGTGGCATTATGCTTCACTAATTTTGTGATTGTGAAAGCAGCACTTAATCAGGGCAGTGAATCGTAGCAGAGGCACTGCAGTTGAAGAATCTTCAGCCACGGTCAGGCGATTAATATTTTGGGGGACTGGGGAGGCGTTGTGAATATTTTGAATTTGCTTCACTCCCTTTGCAGACAAGTTCTGCTAAGTTGCTATTACAATTGTGGTAGATTTCCAAAATCTTAATTTGATCATGTTAGGAAGTTATCATAAGGATTACATGTTTTTCAGTTGCAGGTAGACTACAAGATGCCTGTGCCATTTCTCCTTACTGAAGGAGCTATAGCAACCTCAGGGGTGGTGTCTGCAACAATGAACCTATAGCGGTACAGCATGGGCTGTACTCGAGCAGTGTATTCGAGCAGGAAACTCGAGCAGGAAAAAGTTGAATATAAGGACTGATATAATGGATGGATAGAAATAACATAAAGCAACACTGTTGCCTCCAAAGCCAAGGACCTTTTCCAAAAACATTATCTTGCTGAAGCAATCACATGAACGTTCAGTCATAAACTCAAGATATTCATAAACTCGGAAAGACAGCGGGTTTTGTCTGTCTCTAACTAATTTTGTTGTGGAACTCAATCTCATCCCTTGAGGTGACCCCTCACTATTCGCACTTATCTCTATGGCAGGTATCTCAAACTCAAATCCTGGAGGGCCGCTGTGTCTGCTGGTTTTCGGTGTGTTCCTGCACTTAGTGTTTAATTTAAGTCATTGATTGGCTAAAGAGTCTGCACACCTTGTTTCCAAGGCCTAAACTGGCTGCTGATTGAAAGGAAATCACAAAAACCAGCAGACACAGCGGCCCTCCAGGACTGGAGTTTGAAATCCCTGCTCTATGGGATCCTATGGAATGGAGACCCCTTTTTCCAAAGCCAAGGAGTTCATTGGTCAAAGGGCGGTGCTTTTATTTGCTTCAATCTGGCCAATTCCGCGGTAACGGAATTACAATTCACAGAAATTTTGTCCTTAATTTTACTTGCTGTGGATAAGTCTTAAAGCCTAACTGATTATAAAAAGCTTTAACTTCAGATGATACCCCTGCTATCATATCAAAATAAAAAATAACGGAATTACGGCAGAAAATTGGGTGTTATTTTTTTATTTTTCCTTCCACATGCAGGAAGTTTCCTATTTTTTTATTTTGATATGATAGCAGGGGTATAATCTGAAGTTATAAAGATTTTTATAATCCGTTAGGCTTTAAGACTTATCCACAGCAAGTAAAATGAAGGCCAAAATTGTAATTCCGTTACCGCGGAATTGACCATCTGTTAGCCAAACCCATAGACGGCCTAAACACAACCTGCCCTGGAGTTTATCAACCGTGCAGTGTGTGTTACCATGGCAATATACCCAGATAAAGTGAGTCGGTTTTGTGATACAGAAAATCCATGGTTGAAGCTTAAATTAACTTATTTAGTTAGTTTTATATTAGTTTTAATTTAGTTGTATAAGTAGGAACTCTTACTTCTTTAAGTAAGACTTAAAGGGCCCTATCTTGGCGATCTTGGCGCTTAGTCTAAGCGCATGGCGTAAAGTCCATTTTGGGCGTGTCCAAGTCCACTTTTGCTATTTTAACGGAGTGTTTTTTTGGCGCTAAGCACGGCGCAAGGTGCAACTGGGCTAGTCGCTTCATTAATTATAGGTGTGTCTTGGGCGTGACATGCAGTAAACCAATCAAAATGTCATATCCCATTTCCTTTAAAAGCCTGCTTTTCCACCTTGGCGGATTGCTTGATGGCGAAACAGACATGCTCGTGCGTGTTTAGTGTGATCAAGGAATAGGCTAAATGGAGTATGATCAATATTATTCGGACTAACCATTAGCCTATGAGTTCCCGGTAATTCCAGACAGGGCTGTTATTTTACAAAATATATGCGGTTAAATTTCGTTAAAAGGACCTGCAACAGCTGAGAATAAGCTATCAATGGCTTCAGTCTCACCTTAGAAAACGCCAAATTAGCCTGCTTGTTCAGCAAATTTCGTTTGATTATGCAATGAAAGTGTCAAACATCAATTCCAAGAGGCTGTTCTCATGGAGTTCTCGAAGTTCAAGCTTCATCCAAAGTTCATTAGGCTACCTGCATAGTAGGCTAATATTGATTAATAACATACATACCGTTATTTTGCCTTAATGATGACACTAAATAGCCTACAATAAAGCTGTCAGGTTCACAACCCATATGTTCACACATATTTCCCCTTGTTTAATAATGTCCTGTTTATGGAAATGTGACCAACCTGTTTTACTCGTAGCGTAATCCTTTAAAACAATCCACTTTCCCAGGAAGACCGTGAAACGTGCAACTTAAAGCAGGGGAAACAGAGAACATGCAGCGCACGTGCAGAGAATGGCATTAAAATTCATTGTGAATTAATTGTGTAACGTGCTGCAAATTTGTATTCGTTTCTAATTAGACGCTTAGTTCTCTTTAAAATCGTTTTGTTCAGTTATGGAATAACGGGTGAAATCAGCTGGGTTTTAAAAGGTGAGAGTATGGAAACCTGGTCACTGTAATTTAAAAAATATGAAGGACGAAGAATAGCTAAGGTTACAATTTAGTTAACATGGTGACATCTCCGTTTTTTAACCATAGGCTATCGAAAAAAAACTTATGCACAGCGAATCCGCTGTAGCCTAGGCTATTTGAAAAACAATAAATGCAATATTCACTGGACAAAGTTTTGAACTTTTTTCAGTCACAAACCATTCTATTTACTTACAGGCTGTATTCATAGATAAACAGAGCTGTATTGTAATGACATCTGAAGCGCATTTTCAGAACTTAAATGTCCGTCTATTGCCGTGCGCGAGTTTTCCATTGAATGACAATTCACGCATTAGGTGTAAATGACAATTTGCGCATTAGCCTTGATATAGGTGTTATCAGCTGCTTTTTAATGGATAGCCATTGTCCCGTACCATCGCACATCGCCTGGATGTTGATGGAGTGGGCTGAAAGCAATTTAATGTGCATGGCATTCCCCTTCGCTGAGGGAAAGGTAGGCTATGGACCCTTTTATTATTATGTATTTTTTGATATAGGCTACACAATAATACTATTTCACATTGTAATCTTGATATTTTAATCATGCTTGTGCGCGCCCCTGTGTGTAACAGACAGGAGGGTACGCGCATTGTGCACACGCCTTTGTAGACGCACTTATATGCGCCGTTAAAATAACATGTATACAACTGCGACATGACTTTAGACCAGGTTAGTGGTGGTTCTAGCGCAAGCGCTTTCTGCTGGCTCAAGATAGCAATACGCCAAAAAAAATCCTGGCCACTCCTCATCTTAAGACCAACACGCCCAAACGGCGCAAGAGTACATGCTAGTTAAACGGCGTGAGCGTTAGGCGTTATTATGAACCTACCGCCGGGTGTAAGATAGCAAAGACACTTGCGTTTGGGTTAGCGCCGCTTTGCGCCGGGTGTAAGATAGGGCCCAAAGACTCTTACGTCTTTAAGCACTGCTATTACTTATTTATTTTTTATTTATTTTTATTTTGAATTTGAATTCCTTTGAATTTCCTGCCTTTGTTTGTCTGGCATTGACAAGTGAGAAGAAAATGGACAGGGAATTTGCTGGAATGTTTTGCTGCCTATTAGTCCACTTGTTCATTTAAAAAGCTAGAGCGCTGAATTACACATGCAGGTGGAGTCATTGGATTTAAGCGGATGGAAAAGGAAGGATGACCCGGATTATGTGTTCCTCTTATGAAACCGATTTTTCATTGTCAATAGTCAGAAATGAATGTCTCAAAGCAATTTTCGAACATGAATGGAATGTCTTTTTGTTTAGGATATGTGTGGTTAACAAAGAACAGGCTAGAGCAGGGCCGGCCCTATGATTTTGGTGGCCCTAAACAAGATTTTGCATGTTGCTAAAATCCTTTTTACTAGTTATGAAATATTCTCTTTTCCTTCCATATTCAATTAATAACACTAGTTTTGGGGTAGGGGATAAATAACATAATTAAAATATATCAACTAAAATTTTTTTTTTTAAAGGATCCGATCGTGTGGCCCCCCCTAGCGGTTGTGGCCCTAAACAACCGCATATAGTGTTTATGCCAGCGGGCCGGCCCTGGGCTAGAGCCAAACGATTACTGGTATGCAGGGAAAGGATTATTAATAAATTAGGCTACATTTACATTAATATATGCACATTTGTTCAAGAAGCTGTTTTAATAATAAATTATACTTGAAGGCCTCTATTGTCTGTGACCGGTTAGTTAGTGTAGGCTCATTTCGATAGAGCTTATTTCAGTAAGTAGGCTAATAGATACTGTGTGGGCTCTTAAACCTGGGGTAGGCCTACACAACTTTCTCAGCGGTCGCATTTGTTGCCAAATAATTTCAGTCATAACACCCCTTCCCACGGAGAAAGACACACTCCCACCGCACTGCTTCCACAGACCTCATTGTGAATGTGTAAGCTTTCTAGATACGATTACAGACTGGCATAGGCATAGCTAACATTACAGTAAAAATGTCATCTACAAGAGTCCAGGTAAAACAGAATATTTCCTGTTGCATCACACTGAGTTTGTGTAGCGTTAGTGTGAACCAGGCATTATCTGACAACAGCTGGCATGCATTGATAGTATAGCCGGTTCTAGCTAACATGATCTGTATGACATATAGCCTAGCAAACATTTTCACTGAATGAAGTAACGTTATCAATAATAGCAACCTAGCTACTATTAATTATAGGTCATTCCAATTGGCTGGCAAGCAGAAAGTCCAGATAAATAAGCGTTGAAACTTTTGACCTAGTGCCTCTCCAGGCAGTAGCAACAATGGGAGCTCTAGCTACATCTTTAAACAAATCCGCTCCCGAACATCTTGCCACCTTCTAAAATGAGCAGCTATCCTTAGCCTACTGTAGTTTTCGAGCGAGCTTTATCCAATTCTCCTTTTTATTTGTGTGAAATGGCACCGGTGTAACGGGTCGCTTCTCTGCCATTGTTGATTGGTTCGCGATGTGAACCTATTTTTTCAATTGGTTTAGCCTATACAAGCCACTTTGTTTTGAAAACAAAAATTTTGGCCCGAATTGCTGGGTTTAGAATTTGAGACTATAAACACAGTGCATGTTGCTGGATTTCTGTGACCACAGTTATTTCTATGAGTGCACAACTGTTGAATAGGTTTTAAAGATGGAATGTAACGAACACTGCAAACCTCTGGTAGAGTAGAATCAAACAAGGCCTCAGCTTTCCATATTCATCATGTTTAATGTAGCGTAGCAGGAACCAAGCTAGTGGCTGCATGCAACCTAAATGTGTATGTTCGGAAAGCGAGACATGGTGGGTACTAACGGTATTATTGCTGAACCTGTGACATCTGACCTTCACCCCTTAGTGACCACCTGTGAGCCCACAGCCATGTCCGCCGCCACAGTGATGGATCCAGCTGGGGACGCCGGACTAATGCAGCTCAGTGGCTCCGCCTCCGTGGATGACATCACCGGAGTGTCCGTGGCCATGTACGTGTTATGGCAGCTGTCCTCTGGGTCAGGTTATATCCACTGTTCAGACATATTGACAGCACTCTCTGACTCTGCATGCTTTCTGTAGGGAGTCATCGAGCGAGGAGTCTGCCTGTGGGAAGGCGGAGGAAGTGGAGACCCCAGACAAGCTCGTCCACCACCCCATCCAGACTCAGGACACGCACACACAGAAAGGTGGGTGTGTGCACATGCGCACATGTATAACCACACTCGCACAGAGATTAGTGTTGTAGTCGAGACCACCTAAACCGAGACAGAGTCAAGACCAAGACTTTGAGGTGGCGAGACCGAGTCAAGACCAAGACTTTGAGGTGGCGAGACCGAGTCAAGACCAAGACTGAGGGGGGGCGAGACCAAGACCAAGACCGAGAACCAATGGGCCGCTGTCCCTGCTTTTTTAAAATTTATTTACATTTAATTATATCGGCCCCAAGGTGCGTCGGCCCACCGGGAAAATGCTAGGTATGCCAGATTACCAGTCCAGCGCTGTTTCCGTCCACTAAACCTATAAATCAATGATATTAAATAGTAGCATATTTTGTCATCTGTAACTAGTTTTCCGTGGTGGCCAATCAAATTTCTGTGGGGGCGGGTGCCACCACATGCCCTCCCCCCCCCCGGACACGCCCCTGGTCTCGACCGGTCTTGAAAAAAAATCAGTCCTCTTCATCCGAGGGATGAAAGACAGACTGAGACAGACTTAAATATAAACTGAATTTCATGGTATGCTTTCATTGTGTGCTTTTAGATACAGAATTCTGAGGGTATACACAGCTGTACTGCAGCATAGAGGAAGCACACTTATACTCCAAATCAGTAGCCTTCAATTGCATGTCTTTTTTACCTGCTCTAAGGGGGAATTCAAACAGGAAAAATGTTTGAAAAAAGGAAGCTATTAAAGACAATGTGTCCACCACACTTTCCCTTCCTGATTCCTCCGGTCCCTAACAATAGTTTGTGCCAATCTCCCTCCATGTTCACGATTAACACACAGTGCACTGCATGCATTAATGCGTTAAAGCTTTAATTCTGTTTACACTTAGCTATACTAGCTCCACATTGACATGGTCATTCACTGCTTTGAGCCTCCTCAGTGACTCAGTGAGTGGAGGAGTTTAATGTTCATTAATTTTTTGGGACGTCTCCTCCACTGCTCCTTGTGATTAGCACGGTAGAAAACACCCTCAACTCAATTCTCCACTCAACAGCTGTCTATTATGAGAAGTGGGCCTGACTTCCGTGTGCTTCTGTGGTTCATCAAATTTATTACCGTAAAAGCCGAGATGACAAATGGCTACTTCAGAAATGAAGAGAGCTCATTCAGAAAACAACAAAGTACCATTTTATACAAACCGTTAACTTGATGGCTGACATTGCAGATTACCATGTTGAAAAGGTATGATTCTCAAGATTCAGAGCCACACTTGCTTCACAAAGTGCACATAGCGGCTCCGTGCAGTGCTGGGGTGCGTCCCGACATTCTTCACTCCCCACCTCCCTTCCTCCACTCCCCCGCTACCACTCTTCTCCTACCCGGAAATATGCAAAACTGCCTGAATGTTTTGAGTACAAGTATTTGCATGTACAGTATGCAATGTACCTGACATTGCGGTTTGCGTCGAGACATTAATTAATATGTAACCATTAATACGTAATTAAGATGTAATCAGCAACATTAGATTAAAACAAAGATCCGTTTCCGGGGCACGGAGTAGAGGAGGTTGTAGTGCAGGAAGGGAAGGTGCATTTTTCGACTATTGGGACGCATCCCTGGAATCATGGTCAGGAGCACAAGGAGTCACATTTTAAGAAGACTTGGCGACCTCCTTCCTACCACCGATTGGGTTGTGTAGTGGCGAATTCTCAGCAGCACACAGGGAATTTAATCATACTAGGGGACAATTGACTAACAAATTGGGGCGCGGGAACCGTGAAAAATCTGAAACGAAGAGAAAAAAAAAAACACCGGAGGAAGGCCCTGTTCCTTTAGTCAGGACATCGGTTTTTACATCTCTTCCGAAAGAGGAAGCCTCCTACCGTACAGCAGCCCTCTCACTACATTGGGGCATTGGTTCGCCCTTTGAAAGTACCCCGCTTCTCTTACCTGTTTGCACCTGCATCATACCCCCCCTCCTTAGGTGAGGCACCATGCCCCGAGACGTCCCCGGCCGCGCCCGCCTCCCAGTTATGGACCACCAGGCGCGACGGGACCGTGACGCTAAGGATGTCGGAGTCTGGGATGGCCGCTGAGCCACCCATCACTGTGCACGAGCAGTTCGCCAGGGCGGTGGAGAGGTTTGGGGGCCAGACGGCGCTGGGCTGGAAGGAGGGCGATAAATGGAAGACGCTCAACTACAAGGAGTACTATGAGCAGTGCAGAGCTGCCGCTAAGAGCTTCCTCAAGGTGAGACCGGTGCACTGCCTCAGTCTCACAGCATCTAGCGCCGTGTCAATCTGCCACACACATAGTATGTAGAAGCATTTATGGCACACGCTGCACATGAATTACAAACTGATTATATTCAGTGATGCAGATGCTACGCCCATTATTTTAACAGTTTGCACATTGAACATTACCATTACACAAAACAAAAAGGATACCTCGCCAAGCTTTCTGTGATGCCTAGGAGGCCTGCCGTCAGAGTTTTTACATTTAGATGAACTGACTCAACCTCCTATACCCCATTTCCCCTTTAGAGTAATACATTTTCAACCTGATGGCAGGTGGCATTCACAGGAGGGCAGAAAGGAAGTGATTTGTGGAGGGTGTGTGTTCTTACGGGCTAGCTTCGGGCTCAGGCAAGACAGGGTGATTGTTTACTGTGAAACTGGAGGAGTCTGTTGGGGGTAGTTGCTCTGGCCAGAAGGGCAAATATGACAGTGGAGGTTTAGAGTCAGGTTGTGTTGTATGTTCCTCTGGCAATGATGTGTGGTCTGATTATTGTGTTGGATTTCTGGCTGAAGGCCAGATCGAATGACCAGCAACAGGCTGCTATTTGGCATTTTGGAAAAACTTGTCAGATTTCTCCATTCATCATTAAAGGAGCTGTGGGTGAAATGGCATCCCACATGACCACAGTGTTGAGTGTTCGGTGAATGTTGCAAGTGTGAGGTGTGCTTGTGTGGTGACCGTTCAGCATTGTGTACTCAGTGAGCATCAGTTTTGAGTGGTAAGTGGTGTGTATTGAGTGAATGTTATATAATGAGTCAGTGTTGAGTGAGCAAGTCTTGAGCAAGATCAAGTCTTGGTTACGTGTTGGGTGGGTTGATTGAAAGTGGGTTGACCATTGTGTCTTGAGTGCATATTGAGTGAGCGGTGAGTGTTGAATGAATGTTGGCTGTGATCAGTATTGATTGCATGTTGACTAAGCAGTTTGTGTTGGGTGATTATTGCACAGTGGTTGAACAATGAGCGTTGATGGAATGTTAAATGAATTATGAGTGTTGGGTGAGCATTGAGTTCCATACTCTGACTGAGCCTCTGTATCGGACAGCTGGGTCTGGAGCGCTACAACGGCGTGGGCATTCTTGGCTTTAACTCCACCGAGTGGTTCCTCTCCAGCCTTGGAGCCATTTTCGCAGGGTGAGTCCCCACTCCATCCTTTCATCCACCTTCCTGTGGAGGGTATCCAAACCACTTCCTATAGAGCTGTTAATTTCAAAATTTCAGGAAAAAAAGAAAACTCGTGACTCGAGGCAGATGAAGGCATGGTAGTGACTGGTGCTGTTACAGAACTGTTCTGTAACAGTAACCCACATGAAATGTATGGGAGAATAAATGACTCTTGCGTCTAAAAAAAAAAAAAAAATAACCTAACAAAACAACCCTTACTTCTAACAAAACAGATAATACTTCATAATCATTGAAGTAGAATGCAGTGTAAATGCAAAACTATCAAACAGAGGCATGGTCAATAAAGTGCCAACATCACCATGTGAAGTGAAACATTTAAGAGACCTTCTTTTCATTTAAGAGTCACCTCTTTTCTTTAAACTCTCCCAGGGGGCTTTCTGTGGGCATCTATTCCACCAACTCTCCGGAAGCATGCCAGTATGTGGCAGCTGACTGTCAGGCCAACATCCTGGTGGTGGAGAACCACAAGCAGCTAGAGAAGATCTTACAGGTATGTGGGGCCAAATGGGGCAGGGTGGAATAAGCCGGCTGCTGGCACACTTGCGGGATTCTTTGGACGTTTCTGTTTAGTAGGCAATTTACTCATAGATATTAAATAGGAGGGTGAAGTTGGGCTTTATCTAAAAAGTAGATGTTTGAAAATAAACCAAATGGAAGAATCCCCCAACCCTGGTGCCTTTGAGCCACAGGGTCTGCTGGTTTATGAGTTAACCTTAAAGCCAGAAAGCAATTCAGACCCAAAAAAGTTAACAGTATAATAAGTTGATTTATTTTAATACAATTAATGAAATGCTGCGTAACGATGGAAACAAGGAGAATCTGAGTATCCCTGTCCTAGGGAAAGTGCTTAGGTAAGGATTGCAGGTCTCCCTGCCAGGAAGTAAGGTGTGTATGCAGAAATGTGTTGTCACAACGTAACCTGGCTTTGCTAATTGGCTGTATGTACGCTAATGCCTGTTCACTTGCCAAAGAAGTTAACTCATTAAAAAGTTTGGAAACGAGATGTAAATTGTGGTTATATTCCCCAGAAATGAAAATTGATGGTCTTACTATTTCTGGTTTTTAACCCAATTATAACCATTTGTCATAAACACTATTATATTATCATGACCTGGTGCCCGTTTCACAAAAGCATCTTAGAGTTAAGATCATCTTGGAGTATTTTGTGTTTGTTTTTTAATTTTATGATTTAAAATGATAACTTACTGACCTTGCATACAAAAGATTATAAAAATAGAGGGAAACAAACAAACAAACAATGAAATTAATATAAAAACAAAATAGCCTAAGATGATCCTTTTGGGAAATGGGGCCCTGTTCAGCAGATAAGGACAGGGTGGGTGTGTATCCTGCGCTCATAAATATTCATGTCTGTAAGACATGATGCCATATGTAAACAATTCCTCATTGCTAGGTTAGAGAATTTGACATTGAAGAGCCAGATTGTGACGTAGCCTACTGAATCCACGCTGTGGCCAACTGGTTTCAGAATGGCGAGTTTAGCATGACTAATGACTAGGGTAATGTGTGGCATTTGTGACCTATTTTATCTGTTGATTTCTTTACGTACTGTAACTTGTATCTATGTCTCCACTAAAGCTGGGGACACATTACACAAATTTATTTTAGCCCGATTTGGCAACTATTTGTAATCGGGCAGAGTCTGTGGTAGTCCAGGGAAATCCAGGCTAGTCGCAGCTGTAATCGTTATGTATGTGGGCGTGAAAGACTGTCTGTCTCCTACGATCCCAGTCGGGAACGCCACGATTTTATCAAAAATGTTCGATTTTATCGGGGTTAGTCTGTGCGTAATCTTGTGGTTTGCGCTGGCCAAAGACACTACAAATCGCTGCAGGAATTTTCAATAGCCAATGAAAAGCGAGTTTGCGACAGAGGAAGGAAGGGGTAGAAAAATACGGAAGTAAGCATCAAATCCAACGCGCGGATGGCTGACCCATCATGAAAGAAAGCAAGCAAGGCTTTATCATCGTATAGTTAAACCTGCAAATTATTCAACGTGTTGCAACATTGAACTACTGTACACTAACATTAGACTCGACAGCAGTCTCAAACACTGGACATTACCCCCGAATAAAAAAAATAAAATAAAATAAAAAAGGCTTTGATTCCGCATATAATCTAGCTTGAAGGTTATTTAATTATCGCTAGCTAACAGTAGGGCTACTTACCGGTCCATCACGCACCTGTTTTGCGACAACAGTGACCAGGACAACTGGGGGTGTTGCTAGCAGCAACAGTTGGGAGGGAGGTGAAGGGAGGCAAGGCACTGCACCATCTACCAGATTTAGCTTTTTAACAAAAGCCACGTTGTTTCTGATGATAGTTGGTAAAGTCCTACTTGTGAAAATGGGCACTACAAATATTAACTTTTGTGGTTATTGAAATATTGCAGTATTCTCAATATTTTTGTGAGTCTCTTCGCTCGCATTGCTTCTGAACAACAATTTCAGCCAACCTCGCCCACTGGCGTCAAGCCAATCTCGGCACAGGCCTTTCTACTTTTTTTGCAAGACATATTTTTGTGTTATTTGTGAATGCAAAAAAAGTATTGAGCAACAGCAAGAATTCAGATTTCGGTTTTCCAGACCATTAATGTACTGGGGACTGCAACTGTCATTAATGAAGTTATCAATAGGCTACATGTAGCTAAATATGTCAGATCATATAAATCCTTGGGCCAATTAAATAATTAAGAGAAGTTTGGCTGTTTTCTTATCTTGCGATGAGGAAATTGTCTTTTCTTTGTGTTTAGTGTCACTGTGTCCAAACATGCATTTGTCATGTTGCCATGTAATGTTTAATGCTCTGAGTCTTCTTTCTTGAAGATGGCTGCTTTTGTGTTTTGGTTCACCTTCAGGTCTCTCATAGTATTTGTATTTTGCTAGCTGACCATCCCAGTGATGCAGGTCTAGCATTCAAGTTTTATACTAGATTTACATCATGCATGTTTGTTTTAACGATGGACCTTCTCTGTGTGATAGGTTCAAGACAAGCTTCCACACTTGAAAGCCATAGTCCAATACAAAGATGAATTGAAAGAAGCGAGATCAAATGTATACACGGTGGGTTTGTCGGCTGTGCTGAAATTAGTATGTCTAAATTAATTGATTTCAACATTTTGAGTTTCTGGTCATGCTTCATAAAGCTTGTGATTGAATACAGACCTTTTGGCACAAGTTGACCTTCATATATAACTGAAGTGCAGGGTGTTATTATGATGGCTTGATGTCTTTGAAAGTTATTAATTTGCAAAACTGCTGAATCAAGGTATTCCTTGCACACAGTGACTGTTAGTTTGTGTTTTTTCATTGTCGAATGTTGTCTTCCTATCATTTTAGACACACAACAAAACTTTAGATTAGGAGAATCTAAAATGTTCCCCCTTCAAAATGTATCCACATTTTGCGAATGTTCATAATTAAAATTTCTTTGCATTTGTAAAGTGGGCGGAGTTCATGCAGATGGGGCTCGAAGTACCCGATGCCCAGCTGGATGACATCATCGCCAGCCAGAAACCCAATCAGTGCTGCACCCTGATTTACACCTCGGGAACCACAGGGGAGCCTAAGGGTGTGATGCTGAGCCATGACAACGTGAGTGCGCCACTTGCCAATCGTCTAGTTCGGATACGTTTGAAAATCATATCCGCATGTCGCCTTATTACACACGCCTTGCCTCTGCATCTTCGGCAGTTATGTGAGCCGGATCATACGACATCACAAACCGCTCTGACCCTCCCTCCTGCAGGTGACCTGGATTGCCAGCAGCACCACAAGTTATATGGGCCTCTCGTACGCCGATGTCTCTCAGGAGGTGGGGGTCAGTTACCTGCCGCTTAGTCACATCGCTGCTCAGGTTTCTGACCTCTGGGTAATGCTGAAGATTGGGGGAGCCACCTACTTCGCTGAGCCAGATGCCCTAAAGGTGATCCGGAGTAGCGGGTGCGGGGTTACGCGCGGGGGAGGATTTTGATGGATATTTGTATTAGTATTGTATGTATTAACACTCTGTTTAATAAGTGATTCTTGATGTTTACTTGGTGTCCTGTCCTCTACTTAACATGCACGCAGGCACACACGTGCGCACGCATGCATTCACCCCGGCGCTTGCATGCACCTGTCCCCACCCACTGATCTTGCTCGATCAAGTTTCTGTCTAATCCAGTTAAAGGGCAACTACACTCTAGATTACATTACATTATAGGCATTTAGCAGACGCTCTTATCCAGAGCGACTTACACAACCTTTTTTTTAATCATTTTTTACATATTATCCATTTATACAGCTGGATATATACTGAAGCAATTCAGGTTAAGTACCTTGCTCAAGGGTACAACAGCAGTGTCCTACCTGGGAATCGAACCTGCAACCTTTCGGTTACAAGGCCAGTTCCTTAACCATTATGCTACACTGCCGCCCCGCTGTAAACGTGTTTGCATGCCTACCTTATAATGAAACTTATTCATGCATTCCGTTATTTCAACAATTCTGAAATAATATTGTATATCATAAGAAACTGGTAGAAAAGCGTCTTTGTGCTGCCCCTAAAGCTGGGGCCACATTGCAAGACTTTTCCAATCGTAATCAATGGAAAAAAATTAGTAGCACACATTTAACAAGTGCCATATGCAGATTTGCAGTCTCTCGCACACACATAACGACGGCTGTTTTTGAGAAGCGCAAATCTAAAAGACAGAGAATAGACAGATGCAGTTCTCTTCTCTCGTATGAACGTGATTTCTCGTAGTAGACCTGCACTCGCGAGAATGTGTTTTTTCCGATATTTTGAAACTAAAACAACCATGGAGCCCATACAGCTTGCAACTTTGTCAGTGTTGTTGTGGTAACTTATAGAGTTGACATTGTACAGACAAACACACTCCTGTTTCTGCCACAAATCCAGAAGTCGCTCCTCATTTTTAGTATTCCAAAAAACATGTTTATTCGGCTCAGCCATCCGCACGTTGGATTTACTTCCGTATTTTTACTTCCGTATTTTTACTTTTTATTTCCGTATTTTTCCACCTCTTCCTCCCTCTGTTGCAAACTGACTTTTCATTGGCTATTGAAAATTCCCGTAGCGATTTCTGTCTTTGGCCAGAGCAAACCACAGGATTACGCACAGACTAACCCCGATGAAATCAAACGTTTGACAATATCGTGGCGTTTCCGACTGGGATCGTAGGAGACGGACAAGTCTTTCACTCCCACACACAAAACAATTACAGCTGCGACTTTACAGTGCGACTAGCCTGGACCACCACAGACTCTGCCCGATCGCAAATCGTTGCCAAATCGGGCTAAAAAATGGTGTAATGTGTCCGCAGCTGAATGGTTGAAATGTCCTTTCTGCTCCCCACACTGCCCCCACCCCAATCGTGATGTCAGAGTACCTCTACGTCATATGGATAATTGTTGTCGCCCACAACGGAAACAGCCGGCACCTGATTGGTTAGACCCGCTACATTACTTTCGTTTCGCCTCCACATTTTTAAACCGGAACAACGTGGCGTCCTGTTCAAGTCTCTTATTCCACCTAAATAGTCCACTAAAATATGTTTCTGAAAATATTTGAGGTGAGAAATGGGCAATGCAGTTGCTGAATCTTGATTCATATTTGATGTGCAATGTCTAGTTTGACCGTTTGATCCGAGTTATACGAAATGTGTACAATGTACGTTAATTTATGCAAATGACGATGGACACAGCTCCTCCGCCCCCACCCTCTCCCTCGCTCACCCGACAAAGTTATTTTTCAAAATTGAGTAGTAGGCTAATATTAAACTGGGAGAGTGGGATACTACTTTAAGTTTATCATGGAGCTGATAAAATGCAAGAGAAATTTACTCTTCATTCCTTATCAAAATACAATCCCCTCATCTGGCATTTTAGAACTGTATTTTACAACTAGATTTTTCTCTGGGAAGCTTTGGTTAGGTTAAGGTGTCCCCAAGGATACAACGGCAATTCCTCAGGATTGAAGTAAAACTTTCAGGTGTAGACCTGCGTGCTCTACACCCCTTAGGCTGAGTCAACAGACCTAGGCTCCTGTGCAAGCCCGAATGTGTGAGCTTGTGGGCATGTGTGCGTAAGTCTGTTCTCCAACATTGTGCTATCCCTCCTCTCAGGGCTCTCTGACCAACACTCTGAGGGAAGTGCGCCCCACATCCTTTGTGGGCGTGCCTCGCGTGTGGGAGAAGATGCAGGAGGGGATGAAGGCGGCCTCGGCCAAGTCTCCCGCTCTGCGCAAGAAGGTGGCAATCTGGGCCAAGGGCGTGGGGCTGCAGACCAACCTCCGCATAATGGAGGGGTACGGAGAGATTTTTTTTTTTAGGCGGGGGGGGGGGGGGGGGGAGGTAGGATGAGGTTTAATGCTCTGGTGGGGAGACTTTAAAAGAGTTTCATTACGCCTCTCCAATTCCTCTGGCCTCCTGTAGCACGGCGCCATCTAGAGCACCCCTGAACTACCGCCTGGCGAAGAAACTGGTGTTTCGGAAGGTTCGCAAGGCCCTGGGCCTGGACCGCTGCATAAAATGCTACACCGCGGCAGCACCCATCACCAAGGAGACGCTGGAGTTCTTCCTCAGCCTGGACATTCCTCTCCTTGAGCTGTACGGCATGAGCGAGAGCTCTGGTCCCCATAGTATGTCCCAGGACCACAGCTTCCGCCTCACCAGGTAAACGCACACACTCCGACACTCTCAGGCATACATGCAAACGCCTCTTGGGCTTGGGCCTGACCACTGTGCCACAGGTTCTCCTACGGCTGGCTGCTTATGTCGTAGTAGCAGACAGCTAATGTTAGCAGGTTGCTCCTGTAAAGTGTGTATCATCTTCACTGATTATTTATTGGACTTTTTTTGTTCTATTTATCAAGCTATAAAATATATTTTTATATATATATTTTTTTTGGGGAGGGGGGGGGGGGGTTGGACAACTAAACTGCGTATATACTGGAGAGACGCTTAAGTCAAATGTCTGAATCACAAATGGCTTAAGCTACATGGAATTTCGGGAGTAAGTCCCATTTGCGCGTGCTTCTCAACTCTGTGTGGTGTTCCCCTAGGCTCAATTATTCTCTTATCAATTTACATGTTACCCATGGGTCAAATTATTTGTCAGCATAACATATAATTTCATTGTAATGCCAATGACACCCAGTTGTATCTGTGTCAAAACAGATTGTTTCAGCAAGTTACAGTATTGCATACTGTACTGCAGATGTGCAAAACTAGATGTCTCATAATTTTCTCCAGTTAAACCCAGACAAGACTAGAGGTCCTAGTTATTGGCCCTGAGTTTATCACTAGTCAACTCCAATTGTCCCTTGGATCCTTTTTTTCAAACATAAAATCTGCATCCAGAAATTTAGGAGTAATTTTCAATTCAAACCTCAGCTTTGAACAACACCCAAATAAGCTAGTCCAGTCTTTCAATCACCAACTCCGGAATATTGCAAAAATAATATCTGCCCTATCTTTTGAAGACAGTGAGAAAGTTGTACATGGTCTATTGTAATGCTTTGTATACGCGTCTTAGTCACAAATCCCTAGCGCGACTTCAAATTGTACAACATTCGAAGACTGCTGACTAGGACAAGATGGACATCACACATTACCCCAGTTTTGGCTTCACTGCACTTGCTTCCAGTGACACTTAGAGTTGATTTTTGAAATTCTGCTGATTACTTGTAAAGCTTTTCATGGCCTGGCACCTAAATACATTACCGAACTGTTGGTTCCCTACCAATTGCTGAGACCTCTTGGGTCATCTGCTCAGGCACTGCTGGCTGTTCCAAAATCTAGACTAACACCCTCCCCAAACCGGACGCGAGCGAGCGTCTGCGTCATGTCAAAATAATTAACGCATCTATTATAATCAATTGTGAAACCTACACCAGCCATGTGCGTCACGTCACGTTATGCTTCACCCTGCGTTGCTGCTCGCCCTGTTTCTATTTGAGACGCGACGCTCCAGACCTCCTTGTGCAAGTTCCACCTTCGCCAATTGACTGGGGGAAAAAAGACCTGCCCCCGATGTTAACGATTGGTTCTTTTGTATCCGTTGCGCGATTACTGAACGTGTCTAGTGTAGGTATACAATTCTTTTTGACGCAACCCAGACTGATGCAGACACTCCCTCGCGTCCGGTTTAGGGAGGGTGTAAGGACCAAACGCGATTGTGCCGTTTTATTAGGGGCCCCTAGGCTGTAGAACAACCTCCCTGCTACGGTTCGATCTGCTGAATCTGTGTCGTCTTTTAAATCACATTTTTATAGTGTTGCTTTCATGAATGCCTAATTGTTCTTTTATTTTGTGTGTATGCATTTAGTCCATTTTGTTGTGGGTTCTTATTTTTCACTGTTTTTTATCTCTGTAAAGCACATTGTGCTGTATATGCTCGTAAAGTGCTGTACAAATAAGCATATTACTTGCATGGCTGTTGGCACCAATGTATGTACCATTTTACAGATATTTTTGCATTTGGTGACTAATTCTCTTCAAAGCAGATTAGATACATGAGCTATTATGCATGTCTACATCACTGAGTATTTCCATTGAGAGAATTACATGACCGTATGTTGTATTGATGTACAAGTCAATTTAGCTGTGTGTATAGGTTTCTCTGTGTCATATGTATTGGTGGCTGCAGAGGGATTATATTTGGAAAATTTTGAAATGCCTTAAAGGGATAGTTCGGAATTTTGGACATAATGTCTCAATTACGACTTACCCATGATGTAGTTGATTGATGGAAACCATTTTCAGCTAATTCCATGCTGTCCCTTCTTTTGGACATACACACGTTGCTAATGCTAGCGCAACTCTATGGCAACCGGTAGCATCCACTACCAAAGCACTTAAACACTCCAGTGCACCCAAAGCAAATAAAATAAAGTGCTGCACCCAAAGCAACATTATGAGACATTATGTCCAAAATTCCAAACTATCCCTTTAAACCTGAAATGAAAGACCAACCCTGCATGTGCCTCTTCCCTGTTGGAAGCTGCGGGAAGGTAATCTATGGATGCAAGACCAAGATCGTCAACCCGGATGAGGATGGAGATGGGGAGCTCTGTTTCTGGGGCCGTCACATCTTCATGGGATACCTCAACATGCCCGAAAAGACAGCGGAGGTGTTGGACGCAGACGGCTGGCTGCACTCTGGGGACCTGGGCAAGCAAGACGCTCAGGACTTCCTCTTCATCACAGGCCGCATTAAAGGTGAACACAACCAACAAACACAACCCCACCCCCTTCAGCTAATTCTACCTAAAGGTCAACACAAACACCAGTGACAGCTGCCCTTTAGCTAACTGGACCCAATGGTCAACACAAACGGCAGTCGAAGCTGCCCTTCAGCTGATTCTGCCTAGAAGTACACACAAACACCAGTTACGGCTGCCCTTGAGATGATTGTACCTGAAGGTGAACATATGCAACTGTTTTTCAGCTGATTCTGCCAGTGGAAATGCTGGCTTTGGTTTTTTTATTTTTTTTAAGAGGAACAATAACAAGATTGTGAGCTATGTCAGCGGTTCGAATCAGGCCACGTGACCCTTGTCACATGTCTCTCCCCCTCGCTCATTCCCATTCTTCCTGCTTGTGCACCACTTATGTGTGTGTGTGTGCGTACTTGTGTACATTTGAAGTCGGAAGTTTACATACACTTGGGTTGAAGTCATTAAAACTAATTTTTAACCACTCCACAGATTTCATGTTCACAAACTATAGTGTTGGCAAGTCAGTTGTCATGCACAAAGTAGATGTCCTAGTAATTTTTCCAACAATTGTTTACAGACAGATTATTTCACTTTTAATTCATTATATCACAATTCCAGTGGGTCAGAAGTTACATACAAAATTCCAGAAAATGATGTCATGGATTTAGAAAGTTCTGATAGGCTAATTGACATTATTTGAGTCAATTGGAGGTGTATCTGTGGATGCATTTTAAGGCCTCCCTTCAAACTCAGTGCCTCTTTGCTTGACATCATGGGAAAATCTAAATAAGACCTCAAAAGAAAATTGTGGACCTCCACAAGTCTGGTTCATCCTTGGGAGCAATTTCCAAATGCTTGAAGGTACCACGTTCTTCTGTACAAACAATAGCACGCACGTATAAGCACCATGGGACCACGCAGCCGTCATACCGGTCAGGAAGGAGACGCGTTCTGTCTCCTAGAGATGAACGTGCTTTGGTGTGAAAAGTGCAAATCAATCCCAGAACAACAGCAAAGGACCTTGTGAAGATGCTGGAGGGAACAAAAAGAATCTACATCCACAGTAAAACGAGTCCTATCGACATAACCTGAAAGGCTGCTCAGCAAGGAGGAAGCCACTACTCCAGAACTGCCATTAAAAAAAGCCAGACTACAGTTTGCAACTGCACATGGGGATAAACATCTTACTTTCCGGAGAAATGTCCTCTGGTCTGATGAAACACAAATTGGACTGTTTGGCCATAATGGCCATTGTTATGTTTGGAGGAAAAAGGGTGAGGCTTGCAAGCTGAAGAACACCATCCCAACCGTGAAGCACAGGGATGGCAGCATCATGTTGTGGGGGTGCTTTACTGCAGGAGGGACTGGTGCACTTCATAAAATATATGGCATCATGAGAAAATTATGTGGATATATTGAAGCAACATCTCAAGACATCAGCCAGGAAGTTAAAGCTTGGTTGCAAATGGCTCTTCTAAATGGACAATGACCCAAAGCATACTTCCAAAGTTGTGGCAAAATGGCTTAAGGACAACAAAGTCAAGGTATTTGAGTGGCTATCACAAAGTCCTGACCTCAATCCAATCGAAAATCTGTGGGCAGAACTGAAAAAGTGCGAGCAAGGAGGCCTACAAACCTGACTCCGTTACACCAGTTCTGTCAGGAGGAATGGGCCAAAATTCCAGGAACTTATTGTGAGAAGCTTGTGGAAGGCTACTTGAAACATTTGACCCAAGTTAAACAATTTAAAGGTAATGCCACCAAATACTAACGGAGTGTATGCAAACTTCTGACCCACTGGGAATGTGATGAAAGAAATAAAAGCTGAAATAAATCATTCTCTACTATCATTCTGACATTTCACATTCTTAAAATAAAGTTGTGATCCTAACTGACCAAAGACAGGGAATGTTTACTAGGATTAAATGTCAGGAATTGTGAAAAACTGAGATTAAATGTATTTGGCTAAGGTGTATGTAAACATTCGACTTCAACTGTACGTGTATACGCACTTTCCAGAACTGATCATCACCGCTGGTGGAGAGAACATCCCTCCAGTGCCCATTGAGGACAAGGTGAAGGAAGCTGTGCCGCTGATCAGCAACGCCATGCTCATTGGAGACCAGAGGAAGTTCCTCTCCATGCTGCTCACCATCAAGGTATGGACTCTGTCTATCCGCTTGTTCTCGCCCACTTGTCTTACACACTCAAGTCTCATTTTATGTGACTGGCAATAGACACTGCAGTCTCTGGTTCCAATTGAGTAACAAACTAAATGTTTCAGTCCATTGCTATATTCCTGTGCGTTCAACAGGGATAATTCTATAAAGTGTCTCCTGGGACAGATGGTACAGCAAAAAAACTACATTAAAAACACTGACGGGTTATAATTTTCTAAACATTTGTCTGATCGCACTTGAATTACTTTCTCAATTTACCAGGGTTGTGCAGATGCCATCAACAGAAGTTTTTACTTAAATGTGATTGAGTTCTGCACCCTAAATGGGAATTGTAATGTGCTAATTAAATCTATAAATAAGTAATTTGGTTAAACCCCTTAACTAGCACTGGCCCGAATATTGTTTACCAGAAGTTATTTGCATTAATTGCATTTTCAAATAATCTGGTGACACAATATACCGCTAGAATCATGAGTTCTAACACTTTCAACCTCAACTATTTTACGATCCCAATGTTATAGTCACTACAGTTCCTTATTTTGTAACGACACAAAACGGGCTCAATCAAAACAAATATTCCGTACGTTCTGTGTTCCATGGAAATCCACAGACGACATGAATAGCGATAAAGTCGGTATCCTTATCCCAGCAAAAATATAAATCAAATATTTTAGGCATTACTTTGTTTCGGAATTCTTATTGTAATTCTGACATTTGGAAAACGAACTCCCAAGGGTTACCTTACAGAAGAGCCCAGAATTATGCCTGTAGTCAACGGGGTTCAAGAACAGTGACTATTTTTTATTTTCAGGCTTGTGTTCAAAAAAAGTGGTGCTAGAGAAGGGGTTAAATGTTAATGGGAATACCTGTGGAAGTGACTGGCTAAGCTAATTAAATTAGCTGCCATAAGACGATTATTGCCATTTGGCAGCCAGAGCAAGTGTTCCTTTCAGGCCCTGATCTTGAATGATGGAGATGCATGTACCAATCAGTGACCCTGTCAGAGAAATACATGTACCAATCAGTGACCTGTGCTGACTGACAGAATTTTGTCTATGGCGGGTCTTCGGAAACGGTCTCCTTATCTGGCATAGCATACCTGCTATTATCACATGGTGTGTTTGTGGTTTTTCAATCATGATCTCGTCAGAAAGATGCATGTTTTGGCAATTTCTACATGTTTATGAATATGGCAGTAAAATAATTGATGTTCTCTGTAATGTTGATATGCACAAACTTAGTGCCATCTAGTGGTTTGTTGGGCACCTTTAAAACGTGTACATGCATATCTATTCATAATAAGTACAGCGCTTAGGATGGAATTCAGCAGAAGAATGTAAAATCTAATTGGATCAGAATGGTGTCATTTTGATGTTAATGTAATAAATATGGGTTCATTACTGTTGTTCAGTGGCAATGAATGATAAATGGATAGGTAAATAAACTTATAAAATGAACAGAATAAGAATCCGATTTCACAACAGACCTGGGTCAAGTAATTATTGAAACCAGTGTAAACACACAAGCGGCTTGCTGTTTTCCACATGCCGTTTACACTCGTGCTGTATCTGAAGGGTCAGAGCGGCAACCTGGTCAAGCTCAGAATACCTTTAGGTTATGAGCCTGACAAGTAAGGCTGTAGCTGTGGTTGTCTTGGTGTAGCCTGTAGCCTTTCACATGCTCATTGCAAGCTGTGACGTCTCTGCTTCTCTCCGCACCATTCTTCCTGTCTCTCTAAACTGTGCTGTCCAATAAAGCTGAAAAAGCCCTAAAAATATATACATTGCCGTTCTAAAGTTTGGACATTATGTTTTTGAAAGAAATTGGTACTTTAGGTAGTAGATATGGAAAAATAAGTCTGGAGAAGCCACCCTTAAAGTGATCCATCCATATCTACTGCATATCTGGCATCAGAGCGATTGTTTGAGGCTCATTTGATGCCTCAGACCCTTGATGACTTACAGCCATTTAGCCAACCATGGGTTCCATACTATTCCAGTGTAATTTACAGCTAAATCTAATCCCACACTCCAATTCCCATAGAGCTCCATTCAAAGGCAGAGACGTTATAGTATCGCTTGTAAGAGTACCTGAAGATATCAAGAGTCTTTTTTGATGTTTAGTCACAGACATCAGGAAGTCATGGCACGCAAAGGATATGCAACCAAATATTAATATTGTGTAAAAATGGCTACAATTGCTAAAGTAGAAATGGAATGAAATAGAAATAGTAGTTTGTAACATTATCAATGTATTGACTGTATTTTTTTGATCAATTAAATGCCACCTTGGTGAATAAAAGTATCAATTTCTTTCAAAAACATGTCTCTGTGATTTCAAACTTTTGAACGGTAGTGTATATTTTTTAGAAAGTAAGGCTATAGCTGCAGTTGTGAGCATTGACCCGGTTATACAGATGGTCCCCCTGGACGGTGGCTCTCTGACCAGCAGCCCCTGACCTTTTCCTTTGGCCCCCAGTGCCAGATGAACAAGGACACGAGTTTGCCGACGGACGAGCTGACGGAGGAGGCGTTGGAGCTGTGCCGCAAGCTGGGCAGCAGCGCCACGCGGGTCTCGGAAATCGCCGGCGGACAAGACAACAAAGTCAACGCCGCCATCCAGGAGGGCATCAACCGCGCCAACAAATGCGCCACCTCCAACGCCCAGCGCATCCAGAAGTGGGTCGTGCTGGAGAAGGACTTCTCTCTCCCAGGGGGAGAGCTGGGTGAGCCAATGAGAAGCTGTTTGAGGGGCGGGGCCGGGGTGGGGGGCGTGGCATGGAACCTAACACAGGCACTCGAGAGCCTATAGACCCACCAGATATTCAGTTCCTACATACTGTACTCTGCATCTTAACTACAGACATTCTGGTTGGTAAAAGGAGTTTGACGAGTCCATTTTCAGTTGCATCAAATTGGAATGTTTCAGCTTCAACGGTAGAGAGCGAGAATTTTTTGTGCCCGCTCCAGCCCCAACCCAACCGTCTCCTGGGCTTTGTCCAAATCAGCACCCTTCCATACTAATTGAGTATGCGTGTTGAGTAGAGAGGATAAAGTAGTTAAAGTGAAATATTCTCTAAACGTAGGATACTTAAAACCCCCAGATGATATACATCCGGGGTTTCAGGAGCATACTTTTTCAGGAAATATGCTGATATTTTGGTCGCATACTAAACAGTACACTGTACACAGTACAGAGGAGACGGGACTCAGTAGATGCAACCTGGAGGCCAGTGCCTGTAAAAAGCGCTACACAAATAAAACTGAATAGAATTCAACATTCAGAACACGGAGCAGAATATCTGGTTAGTCTAAAGAATCTGTGGTGGTACTCACATAATTAAACCCATCACTTGTACTCAAGGGAACTATGGCATTCTGACTCAAACATTGAGAATACACATGCACAAAGGTTTATTTATTTTTTTGTATAAATTTGGCACCCAAAGTGGGGCTATATCCAATTCCAACCCCAATTTAGAATGGCTAATTACATTGCGCAAACACCACTGCCTAGTCGGGAGAGTGTAGACCTCCATGGTTCTCCTCCTAAACGCGTGGGGTTGCCAGCTGTTTCTAGCTCACGATGCCACCCAGCAGCCCTGCAGACAATTCCACACTCAGGCTGTGTCCGAATCGGAGCCCTGTCTACTGTGTACCAGCATACTGTGTACTGTTTACTATGCAGAATGCTAAAAAATATCCTCCATACTATTATCAGCGAAATGTTCACTAAATGTACTTAAAATCCCTGGATTATATACGTAAGTACAAGCATACTGTTTAGTACGCAACATGCAGTATGCAAAAAATATCCTCCATAAGTATATCTGGGGATTTTAAGTGCACTACATTTAGAGATCATTTCGCGTACTTAACTTTCTCGTCCCGTGTACTCAACAAGCATTCTTAATGGCATGGAAGACCATTGATTGGGACACCAGCCTCAGTTGTTTGCGCAATGTTCCGATATCTTGCGGCCAGTAGGAGGCGCTGTGTAAAACGGTACAAGTGATTACGGTGTGGAGTGAATCTTGAGGAAGACATATTATGTTTGCCTCCAAGGGGCTGCATCCTTACCAACCTTAAAACGCCACGAGTTGCTGTGTAACAAAGTAGGTCTACATATAATGTAATGAGTGGTGTAAAAGAATTCAGTGTAAAATGCAAGTTGGCATCATGCTGTACCACACTGGCTCTATAACAGTGCAGAGGTGAAGCAGTGTTTGGTGTCAGACAATGTCCCTCTCTCCCCAGGACCCACAATGAAGCTGAAGAGGCCAGTGGTCTTGAAGATGTACAAAGAGCAGATTGACAACTTCTATAAAGACGTGCTGACTTCTACCAGCTCCAACAATATGGTGCTTCCCAAATGAGACACCATCTCCCCCACCCTCACTGCCCGTTCAGAGAAGACTAAATCTACAGAAATGCACCAAATATGGACTATGAAGTCCCGGTTTCAAATTCTCTGAAAAATGAAATGTTTATAACAGATTTGTTTTTTTTATTTTTTATTTGATGTTTTGGGTGTGGTAAAATGGGAAATGATTTGTAAATATCAAATTGTCTATTTTAAATTGGTATTTATTAATAAAGATAACTGTGGAATGAAGTGATCATAAATGTAGTCCAAAATCAACACAGGAACCTAGAAACTGATCTTCAGTTGTCTTCATTCATACACACACACACACACACACACACACACACTTACTCTAATATGTGAATGTGGTAGGGAATAAATATTTACAGAGAAACAAATGTAGAATACAATTATAGCTTTGTTTCTTTTGTTAGTCTTATGGTCTTCCTGAAAACCTATAATAAAATAGTTTTCTGTATATCCAAAATGTGGAGCTGTGCAATATAAAATATTGTTCTATGACCTACGAAGGCACTGTGCAGGAATATATGAAGAAAAGCCAAAGGATTGCTGTGGCAGACCTTGGTACTGGCACTGTTCTACAGAGCAGTGCCTGTACAGCAAGCAATATAGGCCATTGAAACCAAAGCAAAAATTGTAATCTTCATTTACACCTTTGAAAGTCCTTAGGTAAATTTTATTGTACGCAATACATCGCTGATTTCTTGGACTGTTTCTACTTTTTTCTTGTAATTTTTGTAGCTTCAAATGGTTGTACCGACATCACACTGGTTGGCGGTATTCAAGTATAGTGCTTCTTTCTACACTTGTGTCCGTTAAGTATGCCGATAAGGACACTTTTTCACGGCGTGGATAAGGCATGCTACATTTTGTTGCAGACGGTGCTCATGTGTCTATAATTGGATGTCGTGGGTAGCATATACCAATCAGTAAAGTACATATTGTGCATGGATAAATCACACAGATCAGGGCTAGGCAACCCTGGTCCTGGAGGGCCAGAAATGTCGTTTTTTGCTCCATCAAAACACAACTACACAACTCGATTAATTACTGGGCTTTTAATGGACAGGTGACCATGGCTGTGTCTGAATCCGAGCCAGATCTACAGTGTACTGAATGCGATTTAGCACGCGACATGCAGTATGCGAAAAAATATCCTCCATACTATCTGTGTTGTTGAAGGAAAACATAAGCGAAGCTGCGCGTCATATTTGTGCAACCGAAATGTACGCTTACTTTGAAAAGTATACTCCCGAATATACTCTGTGAAACCCCGAAAGTATATCATCCGGGGTTTTAAGTATACCACATTCAGAGAAAACTGCCTGCTTAACTACTTGTTTGTCCAGTATGCTCAACAAGCATACTCAATAGGGTGTAAATTCTGACAGACTTTGTCCAAATACGACCCCTACACCCTATTGAGGGCACATATTTGAGTCCACTTCATCAAAAAGCTTTTGAGTGGGTGACTATTTCTCACAAATGGGGGCACTTAAAATACCAGGATGAACCCCTTATTTCCAGGGTTTTGTTGAGGGAATTCAGGAGCACACATCTGCAGAACGGTGGACTCATCCGACAATTTGGACACAGCCATAGAGCGTATATGCATATCTATGGTACAAGAGTGGGTCATATTACAAAATACTCTTTTTTACTTTTGTTAATTCTATCTTCATTCATAATCTACACTTTGTAACAGTCGTCATGTTAACTGAGCAGGGCTTTGTCCGAATACGACCCGTTCCCTGTCCAGTCAGACGCCTGTCTACTATGTGCCCTGTCCCCTCACTTTGCAAGCAGTGTGCGAAAGAAATCCCGCAAAACTCTTTGTTCTGCATCCCGCAAAATATTTTCCAAACTAGTGAAGTAGTTCGTAATATATATTTTTTTTTATTGAGAATATCAATCAGTTAACATATGATTATCACAAAGTATAGATTATGAATGAAGATAGAATTAACAAAACAAAAAAAAGAGTAGTTTGAAATATGAACCTATCTCGGACCATAGATATGCATATACGCTCTGTCTTTTACGTTTTTACTTCCAAGTTACTTACTGAAATTGTTGATGAATGCACCGTTCTGCAGATGTGTGCTCCTGAATTCCCCGGAAATAAGGGGTTCATCCTGGTATTTTCGGACACAGCCTGCAGAACGGTGCACTCATCCGACAATTTCAGTAAGTAACCTGGGAGTAAAAACGTAAAAGACCTGGGCTGCGTTCGGATCCGAAATTTATCCTTTCTTCCTGTCGTTTCCTTCCCTTGCTTGCTTCAAGGGGTCGAATCCCCAAAATGCCTGGATGAAATATGGCAGCCACACCAAGTGTGATTCGGATCCAATTTAAGAAAGGGGAGGGAGTAATTATATTCCCTCGCTCCCTCGTTTATCTTCCCTTCCACCAAGGGTATACAATGTAACCTTCCAGCAAGAAGGGAATCCCACAATGCAATGCTCCACATAGAAAAAGTGGGCGGTCACCACAGAACTATGTGGCGGTCACATTTCAACTCTATGGTGTTGCACTTCCGAAATGTTGCGAGGGCGGTTCGGTTCCGTTTTTGTTTGTTTCTCGTCAATCCTCCCTTGCAGAGCACCTTTTAAGTTTGCCTGCTGCACGTAGCAAATTGCGTCACAAGATAGCTCCCTCAAGGGAAGACAGCAAGGGAAGGGAGCGTGTTAAATTGGATTTGAATGCAGCCATAGAGTGTATATGCATATCTATGGTACAAGATAGATTCATATTAGAAACTACTCTTTAGTTTCGTTAATTCTATCTTCATTCATAATCTATACTTTGTAACAATCGCCATATGTTAACTGATTGATAGTCTCAATAAAAATCAAATAAAAATATTAAAAACTACTTCACTAGTTTGGAAAGAGTTTTGTTTGATTTCTTTCGCACAACTTGCAAAGTGAGGGGACAAGGCGCATAGTAGACAGGGGTCTGAGTGGACAGGGAACAGGTTGCATTCGGACACAGCCTAGGGTTGCCTACCCACCATGGACCCTCCAGAAAGAAAACTGACTGCTTAAGACACATTTAGCCATCTCAAATCACCCTGGCTATCAGGGGAGGAAATGCCACAGCATGCTTAATAGCGCTGCCGTCTTAATAGAAAGTCTTTAAGTAGCACTGATCTAGGTTCAGGTTTCCCTTGCGCATATCCTAACCTTGTCGGTTATAACCTAAAAGGCAAAGGTTATTGCTCCCGAGTGGCCGAGGACTCCTACTCAAATGCTTTATATGGCCCCACATGGTCCTCGTAGTGAGACCTTGGAAATAAATGAAACAAGCACCGACTGAAGTTAGTGGAAATTGTGTACATCGTTCTGCCTGCTTCCCAGAGGTATTGCAAATCATCAGGAACGTCTTTGAGATGTGCGCACTCCTGACTCGCCAATTTCCAAAGACAAAGGCCGTGACCGAATATAATCCCTTCACGCCTTTGAGGGCGCATATTTGACTCAAGCTTTTGAGTGGGCGACTTTTTCTCACAAATGGGGGCACTTAAAATCCCTGGATGAAACCCTTATTTCCAGGGTTTTGTTGAGGGGATTCAGGAGCACACTCATCCGACAATTTCATGAAGTAAAAACTACAACTTTTAGTACAAGAGCGGAGCAGGACCTTTTACAAAATGTACTTAATTCTATCTTCATTCATAATACACTTTGTAACCATTATCATATGTAAACTGATATTCTCAATAAAAAAAAATTCAACATTACAAACTACTTTAGTTTGGAAAGAGGATTTGCAGGATTTATTTTGCACACTGCTTGCAAAGTGAGGGGAGAGGGCACATAGTAGACAGGGGTTTGAGTGAACAGGGGGCAGGGAACAGGGATCATATTCGGTCACAGCCAAACGCTTCTGAATATATGCTGTGGTGCACAAGGATGTTGCCAGTTTGAACTCTTATCCGCTTGGCAAAGCAGGCGATCAGATACGGAAGGAAGGAGGGGTGAATTCAAATCCAGCATCTGCAGTGCTGGTCTTCCTGACTCATAATTAAAAATAACTTTTATGGCCGACTAACAAACAAAATATGGTCAACAAAATATGACCAGAATTCACTGGATAATGCCCATTTAAACTTTTTGGTAGAGATTATAGATTGTGTTAAGACGTGTGCTGCATTTGAATAATTTAACATTATATACGACACGGTCTGGTCATGCAATCATAAAGTCCAGCTTGGAAAGAGAGATGATGACCTCTATGCGTTCCCTTCTCAGCTGCCGACAAGTCTCTGGGGGCTGTCGAAGTTCAGAGCGACCAAACAAAAACAAGGGGCAGACAGTACTCACTGACTTTATTAATAATATGATTCAAAAATAAAAATTATAGTTCTTGTTACAACTTGCACTGTATGGCCACATGGTGGCACGAAATGGCAAGTTAATACCAAACTCACAATACCAAATGTGAACTTTTGCCATCAAAACCCACCGTCATTCCATCCCCAAAACCCCTGGTAAATACAGCCCTCCCCGGTAGACAAACCACACCCACCAGCACAGCAGTCCCCTCCCACATCACATCCCTAACAGAATTTGCTGATTATTTTGCAGTTATGTCAAGCTGAAATGCTTCATTTTACCCCACCATTCTGATTTCCTATGGCGTTTATACATTTTTTTTGTCCTTAAGTGTCAGGGGTCAGAAACTGGTTGGAATGATCCCAAGAAACATTGAACGAACGTGGGAATGAGACTTTGTGCCTGAGCATTGTAACCATATCTCACAGAGTACAGACAAATAAAACGGTGCCACATACTTTGAGTAAAAACACTCAAATATTGGACACACACATTAAGTAACAATCTAATAAGCACACATTCAGTCTGCTCTACATACTAAGAGGACAACCAAGTCAGTTTATCGAACAAGGAATACAAGCCCTCCAAAATAAAACCTGTTATGTAGTGTCCAACTGTTTAAAAAAAAAAGAATGCAATACTAGTGTCCAACTGTTAAAAAGAATGTGATACTAAGGCTAACCGACAAAGATCTGGGGGCTGTGTTTCTTTGTATGACATAACATGCCAATAAAAATACTAGAACAATTAAATAGAATTTTTTTTTAAAAAGGTAGGCAAAAAAATCAATACTATTTTGCATGTAAATATAGTATAAAATCATTAAAAAATACAGTTTAGATAATTCCATAAGTACTGAAGTCGCCACAGCCACAAAAGTGCAGAGGTATATAAATTAAACTGACTGTCAGTAGACGGAGGGGCTTCTCTCTTGGGGTTTGAGGGCCACTCTTCCACCCCTTTCTGTTCCCATTCGTTTACAAACAAGGGCCGTGCTGAGCGCCGGGGTCAAAGGTCAAAGTTTGTGGACTCAGGCTCCAGAGTTTAAAAGTTCACACGCACAATTACGGACTGGAACACAGACGCGTGGCCTTTCGCTCCTTCGCCTGCGTTAGCACACAAATTGGTGGTTGGGGGAGATCAGTTTGTGACCATCTTCTCCCCAGAAAGGAAGGAGACACTATGGCAAATGGGAAGCTGTGCTTTCTCTCAGTTTTAGACAGGCGCTTTGAATCAAACTAGAAAGACTGCATTGCACCGCTAGCCTAGCAACAGAGTGGATGCTACCATTAAAGCTATCAACATCATAATAAATAGGCATTTCACAGACCTTACGTGTGGGGTGGGGGGGGTTAGTTCACAGGGTCGACCGAGGAGCCACAGTGGGTTTGGTCATGGCCGTCTGAACAAGCATGTGACCACACACAAGACTGTAGAAAACTAGGTCAGTGTGATGCAGCATTCCAGTGCACCCGGGGTCTCAACTCTTCAAACCGGCTTCAGAAGTGCACCGTCCATCAGATGCGTCAGAAATCACCTTTAGTCCAGGTTTGTTCCGTTTGGTGAAGCCCCATTCTCTGAAGGCCTGTTCTGACCTTTCCACCGTAGACGCAGTAGAGGAGAACCCCATTCTTCTCTGGTCTGGACCGAATTCTGACCTCAGGGTGGGGGTGGAAGTGACAGACAAACCCCCCTTAAAGATAAAGCGATAGTTCATAAAGGCACTGAGGAGGGAGGGGGTTCTCGTGAGCCCAATAAAAAAATTTGTATAAAAACAAAATGAAAGTACATTCATGTCTTGCCATTCTTAACCGTATCCATTTTGGCTAACAAAAATGCCACAAAACGGCAATAAAATGAGTGTGAAATACAAAAAGGTGTGCCCCTTTATTGATTCAGACTCCTATGGCTGCTTCTCAATGTTTCCCCCCCCCTCAAGTGGCTCCTCCTCTTTCTCCCTCGCAAAGGAATCCCTTGGATGTACTCATGATGCCACTGGTAGGTGGAGTAGAGGCAGGACAGGAAGGAGTTTGGGTAGGGGGAGGGTGCGGGGGCGAAAAAGTGTGGGGGTGAAAAAAGAGAAAGTTGCAGTTTTTCAAAAGAAAACACGTGAATGCAGCAGGTATATGGTGACTGTGCGGAGAGAGCTTGCCAGGACCAGGGCCACCGAGACAGCTGCCACTCAAGCTTTGGTGCAAAGTATACGACAGTCATATCGCTGCTCTATCCGAAGACAAGCACACAGAAAGAAACAAGGGAAGGGGGCTCTGAGAAGAGAAAGAGTGGAAGACGGGGAGAAGGGGGGTGAGGCTGGGGGGGGACAGGAATCACGGGGCCGTCTGGAACACGTACAACGCTGCTCTGGTCTCTGGCCGCATCCTAGCTCAGGTCGCTTTGTTTCTGTCGGTTGCAGTCCTCTCCTTTTGCGGCTCTGCTCGTCCGTCCCTTGCCGCCGGGTGCTCTCCCCAGTTCCTCTTTCTCTCAGCCCTCCTTACACACCCCCCTCCGGGTCCTGGCGATGATAGTGGAGTTGGAGAAGACTCCTCCCCTTGAAGGGTGCTTCCTGTCACGTGGCTGTGGCCTCCAGGTAGCTCTGTAGTTTACGGACGGTTGACTCGTCCAGTGAGAAGAGGTCGAAGTCGAAGGTGGTGTTGGTGACGTTGAAGTGGCCGGTCTCTTCGATGAGGTTCACGATCTGATGGGACAGACGTAAAAGACAGATGTTTAATTGGTCAAATTTTGCCTACAATGCTTTCAATTCCATGTAAATGAGAAAACAAAGCAAGGACACTACCAATAAGACCACAACTCAGTCTACTGTTGAGCATCAGGAAGTCTCCAAATATAGTGAGCTAGGACGTTTTCATGAAATTTCTCATGGAGGCAGTTTAACTACCTTGCTCAAAAGCATGAAGGTAGTGCCCTACCCATGATTTGGATTTGTGAGTGATAAAGCCCAATTTCCTAACCATTACACTGCCCTACCGGACACATACACTCGACTAGGCCCATCCACCTGCCTGCTCTAACCTGCTGTAGGACGTTCCGCTCCCTCAAAGCCATCAGCCTGCGGTGGAGGTCCACCAGCTCCTCTGTATATGCCTGGGGAGAGGGGACAGCCTGGGTGAGACCACTCAACACTCAATAACACAGCATCTTAAGTCCTGAGTCCACAGTCCTGGCCCTGGAAAGGCATGGAGTCACCTGGTATCCAGCAACCAGTTTAGACCCAAGAAGCAAGCTCAGGTGAGTGAAACCATGGAAACCAGCAGATCTCACAGCTCTCCAGGGCCAGGATTGGGCTAACAGGTCTTAAAACAGGAAAGGGGGAATGAAAAGAGGAATCCCCAAAAATGGAGGAACAGCATATTAGGCACAACAGTCATTCTAGGAAAAGGTGTGGAAAGCACAGGATTTACACAAGTACTGACAAAACTACCCATGAATGCAGGGCTTGTAGAGGACAAATGAGAGCAGATAAATGGAATTGATGGAAAGGAACACAAAGGACGTCAGTTCAGAGCTCATCTGTGATGGCTGTGCGCAAAATAAAATCTCCAAAAACGGTTTGTGAAATTGATTGATCAATGTTTCTTTTTCCTTTATGGCCCATGTAAGATTTTCAAGAAGTATGATTAGCTAGATTTATGATGTGTGCATCAGGTGACAATAGTTTCAAAGAAACATGGTACAACAGGCCACAGCATATCATGAACTTTGAGATTGCCATTGATGTCATTAAACCACAACTGAACCTGGCCATGATATGAATCCAAATGGTGGCGAAATGTGTTCGTTAGTTACTCTGTGCTCCCCTGGGGTGATAATCTAGAATAGGGTATTTGTCGCTCTCCATTCACTTCTATAGGGCAGCTGAAACGGTCTCAAAATGACACTTCTTGCATGTATACAAACGTGAACAAAGAGGATTCTGTCAATACAAACAATAACCAGTCCTCTTACGTACAGTCAAGCCGGAAAGTCTCCCCACACCTTTCACCTTCTCCACGTTTTATTACGTTACAGACTTATACTACAATAGATTGAGTTCATTTTTTGCCTCAAACATCTACACACAATAGCCAATAATGACAAAGTGAAAACACACCCTGTACACACCCTTAGCCTAATACTTGGTTGCTGCACCTTTGGCAGCGATTACAGCTTCAAGGCATCTTGGGAAAGAAGCTACGAGCTTGGCACACTTGTTTCTGGACATTTTTGCCCATTCCTCTTGGCATATCCTTGCAAGCTCCATCAGGTTGGATGGGGAGCGTCGGTACACAGCCATTTTCAGCTCTTTCCACAGATGTTCAATTGGATTCAGGTCTGGGCTCTGGCTGGGCCACTCAAGGACATGCACTTTCTCCGAAGCCACTCCTTTGTTCTCTTGGCTGTGTGCTTCGGGTCGTTGTCATGTTGGAAGGTAAACCTTCGCCCCAGTCTGAGGTCCAGAGCGCTCTGGAGCAGGTTTTCTTCAAGGATCTCGGTGTACTTAGCTGCATTAATCTTTCCCTCTATCGGGACTAGTCGCCCCGTTCCCGCTGCTGAAAAACATCCCCACATCATGATGCTGCCACCGCCATGCTTCACTGTAGGGATGGTATTAGCCAGGTGATGAGCGGTGCCTGGTTTCCTCCAGACGTGACGCTTGGTATTCAGGCCAAAAAGTTACATTTTGGTTTCATCAGACCAGAGAATCTTGATTCTCATGGTTTGAGAGTCCTCTAGGTGCCTTTTGGCAAACTCCAAGCGGGCTGTGATGTGCCTTTTACTAAGGAGGGGCTTCCGTCTGGCCACTACCATAAAGGCCTGATTGGTGGAGTGCTGCCTGGATGGTTGATCTTCTGAAAGGTTCTCCCATCTCCACAAGGATATGCTGGAGCTCTGTCAGAGTGACCCTCGGGTTCCTGCTCACCTCCCTGGCCAAGGCCCGTCTTTCCCGATTGCTCAGTTTGGCCGGGCGGCCAGGTCTAGGAAGATTCTTGGTGGTTCCAAACTTCTTCCATTTACGAATGATGGTGGCCACTGTGCTCTTTGGGACCTGTAAAGCTGCAGAGATTTTTCCGTACCCTTCTCCAGATCTATGCCTTGACACAATCCTGTTTCTGAGGTCTGCAGATAATTCCTTTGATCCCATGACTTGGAGTTTGCTCTGACATGCACTGTCAACTGTGGGACCTTATATAGGCAGGTGTTGGCAATCCCCAATCATGTCCAATCAATTGAATTTATCACAGGTGGACTCCAATTAAGTTGTAGAAACATCTCAAGCAGTATCAGTGGAAACAAAATGCACCTCAGCTCACTTTTGGGTGTCATATCAAAGGGTGTGCACACTTGTGTACATATGATATTTTACATTTAGATTTTTTTATAAATTAGCACAAATGTCTAAAAACCTGTTTTCACTTTGTCATTATGGGCTATTTTGTGTAGAATTTTGAGACAAAAAATTAACTCAATCTATTGTAGAATATGTCTGTAACGTAATAAAACGTGGAGAAGGTGAAAGGGGTGGGGAGACTTTCCGGCTTGACTGTATATATTAAATGGCCCTTTCCAGGCTTTTTGGTATTTTATTTGGAACGTAGATCCGGTAGGTAATTCTTGCACCAGAAATTCTTAAACCATCACACTGCTGCCAGATATGCAGTAGATATGGATGGATCACTTGAAGGGTTTCTTCGACTTATTTTTCCATAGAGTTCAATAGGAAAATTTGTCAGGAGAAACAACCCTTCAAGTTATCCATCCATATCTACTGCATATCTGCCTGCAGAGTGAAGGTTTGAGGCTCGTTTGATACCCTAGACCAGGGGTGTCCAATCTTATCCGGAAAGGGCCGGTGTGGGTGCAGGTTTTTGTTTTAGCCCAGCACTACAACACCTGATCCAACTAATTAACTAATCGTGCTCTTCAATCAAGACCTTGATAAGTAGAATCAGGTGTCATAGTGCTGGGCTAGAACAAAAGCCTGCACCCACACCGGCCCTTTTCGGGTAAGATTGGACACCCCTGCCCTAGACCCTTGATGATTTACAGCCAGTTTGCCAACCATGTATTCCATACTGTTCCAGCATAATTTACAGCTAAATCTAGTCCCACTCCCCAATTCCCATAGAGATCCATTCAAATGCAGAGAAGTTATAGTATCGCTGGTAAGAGCACCAGAAAATAAGATATCAAGAATCTTTTGATATTGTTGGGTCACAGACATCAGGAAGTCATGGCATGCAAAGGATGTGCGACCAAATATTGATTACTTTATTCTACATTATGTTAAACTGTCCAATATTTTTTATGCCTGAAAATGGGGGGGCACTATGTACAAAAGGTTCTATAATTTCTAAACAGTTCATCCGATATGGATGAAAATACCCTCAAATTAAAGCTGACAGTCTGCACTGCAACCGCATTATCATTGTATACTTTTAAACTCAAAGTGCCAGAGTACAGAACCAAAATAACAGAAAATGTGTCACTAATGAATTATGGTGCTCACTGTATATCTATGGTAAACAAACCGACCTGCTGACATTTTTCTAGTCTTTTCTGGTGGCTTGCTAACAACATTGAAGAAAATAGTATTTTAATTACACAAAAAAAAAAATACGTAAGAGGACTGGTTATTGTTTGTATTGACAGAATTTGCTTCGTTCACATTCGTATACATGCTAGAAGTTTCATTTTTCGCTGCCCTAGAGAAGTGAATGGAGAGTGACAAATACCCTATTCTGGATTATCACAGGGCAACTAACGAACATATTTTGCCACCATTTGGACTCAGATCATGGCCAGGTAACTACACAACCCAAAGTTATACCAAAGTTCAGTTGTGCTTTAAGTAATAGGCCACGCTAATGCTAATTCAGCCTCAAGTGTTTTACTGCTTTTATGGCAACATTTACAAAAACTGGTGCAAACAAGTAAAATGTAAATAAAGGTTGATTTACCCTTCCTACCTTGTCGTACCCTTTCTTCATCATCTTCTCTGGCCTGGTACAAGGGTCTGGACTCTTTCTCCCAGATACCTGCAGAGAGAGGGAGATAGACAGATAAAGAGAAAAGGGAGAGAGATAGAGAAACAAAGGAGAGAGAGGGGGGGGGGGGGAGATTAAGCACATGATCTTCTGAACTTTTTTGTGGCAGATATGCACCTAGCTGTGTTAACAGATAGTGACGTACACATGCTGTCAGCCCACCACGTTGTAGGCCTTTCTGTGGTGGGGGGTGGAGACTCCCACATTGCTGTCATGTTTCTGTGGTGGGGTGGGGCCTCTCACCATTTGGAGGTGTGGTGGGGGCAGGGTCTCACCTTGTTGTTGATGTGTTTCTGTGGTGGAGGCTGGGCTTCTCGACTTGGGGGGTGGGATCCGTCACTGCTGTCGCTCTCGCTGTCCAGGCTCAAACTGAGAGGAGGAGCGACAGACCAAACAGTCATTTATAATGCTTCTTAAACATATGTGTGTGAGTGTGAGTGTGTTTTTGTGTGCATTTGTGTGTGTGTCCCTCTGAATGCAAGCACATACTATGTGTGTTTGGTTCTACAAGGTTTGTCTGTGACAATGACTCAGATGCTCTTCTTTGGGGCAGCAGGTCTGTGTATTTATAGAAGTGCTGCTCATGCATTCTTGCGGACAGCTGTGTGGGAGTGACAGACTGACCGTGAGTCACGGTTGGGCGGATTGGTTTTGACAGGCGTATCCCCTTCAGAGCTGCTGTCGTCGTCATCTGACTCCTCTGACTGTAGGTCCTCTACCATGGAGCGCAGGGGACCTGTGATAAGGGGACAGTCACTGACACACTGCGCTCACTGAATGGCTCGCTCGCTCGCTCGCACGCACGCACACACACTAGGGCTGTCACTTTTTACTTTGTTAATCGAACTTGTTCCAATCTCAGGAAAATATTTAATTGTCAATACGTATTTAAGGGTTCGAATTTGTAATGCCGTTGCCAAGGCGAAATAAGAAGCCCAGTTGCGCTCTGCGGACATCCGTGTTGCGCTCATGGTAGCACTCAATATCAAAGAGACCGATAAACAACAAGCCATGTTATTATTTTGTCTGGAGGGTAGGTAGCCTAAATAAAGTTAATGTGTGGGTCATGCCATCCGCGTAGCCTGTAGGCTATACATTCAAAATGAAGGAGTCAAGAAATATTGTAATATCACTGCACCTCAGGAATACCATCAGGAAATATTACAGGTTCTATACCATTGGAGACAAAAATAACAACCAAGGAGAAAGTCGCCTGCAAGGTATGCAAGCGGCAACTGCCCTAGTAACCCTCCAAACACTTTTTCTCCCCTCCAAAGGAGATTGGTCAGTTCAGTTTAGTTTCAGTAAGCCATTGTTGTGATTTAACTATGGACGCATGCGTTATAATAATTCATTTTGTTTGAGAAACAGTTTACCGAGTCATTTTATTGCTGTGAACGGCACCATTAGCCACGGTTATACTAGACACTTCAATGCGACTTCTATGCGACTTCTGGCATCCAATATCGCGAGGCTGCATTAAGTGACATGCCATATGTTAGGCTCAGAGATGTGTAGTAGCCTACTCTACACTGTTCTGTGGTACACTGACAGGAAAGACGAGGCTGTAGCTGTTCACAAATGTGATTGAATATGTGCGTTTGCATGCGGAAATTGAGCACCCAGTCGGAATCCGTGAAATAACGCACGATATGGTTTCATCAGAGCTGGCTACGTTCGCGAATCCATACCGTCCTCTCCACCGAAACAGCCGTTGCACCCACAAACGCAATACTCGCATTAATAGCATGCATCCGCTGCTGCCTCCTGATTGGTACACACCTTGTGCAGGCCCTACCTCGACTACAGAATCTGAACAAAATGAAAAAAAGCACAATCTCACAAACACTGAATGCCATTTACCAGGAGGTGTATAGCTAGCTAGTATTTAAATATTGCGCGGGGGAATGAAATCCGAACTGCGATCTGATCATAGGAGGTCGCATTGAACTGTCAAGTATGGACGCAACTTAATCTGACCTGGTGTGATCGGATGTTGGAATTCAGATTCCAGAAGTCGCATGAAGTGACTAGTGTAACCGTAGCCTTTCCTGGTTTTATTTTGCTTAATAAAACTCCAAGATACTGTTGTCATTATTTCTTAGTTATATTTTATATATCTGCAAAATAATGCATTTACCAAAACATAATAGAAACCCCCGATAAAGAATTTCGCATACATAAATCCAGAGGTTTCAAGCGTGGTCTCGGTTTTGCTTTAGATAACTCAATTTTCGCAGGCACCCTCCTCACTCGTTTAAGCTATTTTTTCAATCGCATTTAAACTATTTAGTTACACGTTTAATGATAAATTAAAACTGGGCCATAATAATTATATATTTAGACATTTAAACTTTTGATGGTAGAAACTTTGAAACAATTCAAATTAATTTCTTCTCCAATTCTCTAATTTCTTCGAAATAATGAGATTCGTTCAAACTAAATTTTTGGAAAATAGTGAGAGCCCTAACACACACACACACACACACACACACACACACACACACACACACACACACACACACACACACACACACACACACACACACACACACACACACACACACACACACACACACACACACACACACACGCACACGCACACGCACACGCACACGCGCACGCGCGCACACGCACACACGCGCACACACCGTACCCTGGCCTTGCTTCTGTGAGGGTTCAAAGTCGGAGTCAGAGCTTGAGTCAGAGCTGGAGGTGGAATTCGAGGGGCTGGAAGGGGCTGATTGCTTTTGGGGAGACAGAATTAGGCTGGTAAACTTAGTCAGTAAAGTAAGTCACATAACTTGAACACTGGTCAATAGTTGGTTTGCTAATGAATTTGGCTTGTAAACTCTGCCAACTCTGTTGATGAATAAAGTTTGTATTCTATTACAAGGTAAACCACCCACCCACATAAAAATCAGTAGGGAGGGAGGTGGCATCTCTCACCTCAGACTTGGAGGAGGCCTCGTCTTCGGAGTTGGACTCCTCGGACTCAGGCGGCTTTTTGGCCTCTTTAACCTCTAGCACCTCCGGCGTCTCAGTCTTCACCTTGACCCAGTGCCGCTTGCTCTTCGGGGGCTTCTTGTCTGGGTAAGTAGGCGGTGCTGCCGAGGAGGAGGAGATGCGGGGGGAGGTGCCGGAGAAGGCCCCGCCGCCCTTGGGCCCCTCAGGAGCCCCCTTCTTGGGCTTCTTGACACTGGGCTTGGGGGACTCCATGGCCGAGGGCCGCTTGCTGGGGGCCTTGGGCTCAGACGGGCCCCCTCCCCCTCCTCCTCCGCTTCCGCTTGTCCCCCCGCCCTTCGGTGACATGCCCTCCTTCAGCGTGAGCTTGGGCTCTTTGAAGGCCGCCTTGGGCGGGGCCTTGCTCTCCTCCTTCAGCTTGACCTCAGCAGTCTTCTTGGAGGATGAGGACGAGGAGGAGGAGGAAGAGGACGAGGGGTCACGGGCAGGCTTGCTGCTGCCATCACGGTCGCCCTCGCCCTTGGACACAGCCTTGCTCTCGGAATCCTTGCCTGGTCGCTCCCGGTGCTCCTTAGCTGGCTTGTGAGGCTTCGGACCCTTGCTGCTGCCTCCACTGCTGTCTTTACTGGGCTCCTGTTGGGGGGTTTAGTCAAGCAGTTACCATGCACACAAAACACTGCTCCCATATACAAACACTGTCAACCTATTCCAATAACTACACTTCCTTTCTTTTTTCCACAATTTTACTTCAATTACCTTGAATTCTCATGCACCTGATAACATCACTTGTTTTACAGTGAACATTTGCAGCACCTTCATTCTTTTTTAATGCAACTGCGAGGAAGAAACATTTTCTAATTAGGTATTCCTTCATGCAATGAATAGTGTGGTCAGTAACCTTTTTAGGCCATTTTACATATACACTACAACCTGTAGTCAATATCCACTATACGCATCAATCTGATTGACTTCCTGCGCCCAAGTCCACTTTTGCTATTTTAACGGCGTGTTTTTTGGGCGCTAAGCACGGCGCAGCGTGCAAGTGGGCTGAACCTAGTCTCTTCATTAATTATAGGTGTGTCTTGGGCGTAACATGCAATAAACCAATCAAAATGTCATATCCCATTCCCTTTAAAAGCCTGCTTTTCCACCTTGGCGGATTGCTTATATGATGGTGAAACAGACATGCTCGTGCGTGTTTAGTGCGATCAAGGAATAGGCTATATGGATCAATAGTAGCCTATGATAAATATTATTCGGACAAACCATTCCCGGTAATTCCCGACAGTGCTGTTATTCTACAAAATATATGCGGTTACATTTAGTTAAAGGCACCTGCAACAGCTGAGAATAAGCTACCAATAGCTTCCGTCTCACCTTAGAAAACGCCAAATTAGCCTGCTTGTTTAACGAATTTCGTTTGATTATGCAATGAAGCAATGAACTCATGTTCAAGCTTCATCCGAAGTTCATTACCTGCATTCTAATTTTGATTAATAAATTAATAACGTTATTTTACCTTAATGATGACAACAAATACAATAAAGCTGTCAGGTTGGCAACCCATAGGTTCACGCATATTTACCAACCAGTTTTACTGGTACCGTAATGCTTTAAAACAATCCACTTTCCCAGGAAGACCGTTAAGTGCGATTTACAGCAGGGGAAACAGACCTGCTCCTCTAAAGCGCACATGCAGATAATGGTATTTAAATTAATTGTGAATTAATTGTAAAGTGCTGCAAATTAGTTTTTGTTTCTAATTAGACGCTTAGTTCTCTTTAAAATATTTTGTTCAGTTATGGAATAACAGGTGAAATCAACGGGGTTTTAATAAGCTGAGGGTATGGAAACCTTGTCACTGTAATTTAAAAAATATGAAGGACGAAGAATAACTAAGGTTACAATTCAGTTAACATGGTGACATTTACGTATCTCCGTTTTTTAACCATAGGCATAGCGAATCCGCTGTAGCCTAGGCCCTAGGCTATTTGAAAAACAATAAAAGCAATATTCACTGGACAAGGTTTTAAACTTTTTTCAGTCACAAACCATTCTATTTACTTACAGGCTGTATTCCTAGATAAACAGACCTGTATTGTAATGACATCTGAAGCGCATTTTCAAAACTCAAATGTCTGTCTATTGCAGTGGGCGAGTTTTCCATTGAATGACAATTCACGCATTAGGTGTAAATGACAATTTGCGCATTAGGCTTGATATAGGTGTTATCAGCTCCTTTTTAACGGATAGCCATTGTCCCGTACCATCGCACATCGCCTGGATGTTGATAGAGTGGGCTGAGAGCAATGTAATGTGGCATCGTTTCCCTTCGCTGAGGGAAAGGTATGTGGACCTATGGAACCTTTTATTATTATGCATTTTTGACATAGCCTACACAATAATAATATTTCGCAATGTGATCTAGATATTTTAGTCATGCTTGTGCGCGCCCTGTGTGTAACAGACAGGATGGTACGCGCGTTGTGCACACGCCTATGTAGATGCACTTATATGCGCAGTTAAAATAACATGTAAACAACAGTGACATGACTTTAGACCATGTTTGTGGTGGTTCTAGCGCAAGCGCTTTCTGCTGGCTCAAGATAGCAATACGCCAGAAAGAATCCTGGCCACTCCTCGTCTTAAGACCAACACGCCCAGTTCACTTGGAATGGGTGCAAGAATACATGATAGTTAAAGGACGTGAACGCAAGGCGTTATTATGAACCATGCACCGGGTGTAAGATAGCAAAGACACTTGCGTTTGTGTTAGCGCCGCTTTGCGCCGGGTGTAAGATAGGGCCCCAGGAGTCTTTTGATATCCTTTCATACAGAATCATGATGGCATCACATGTTTACCTGTGGAATACTTGTTTGCCCTGTTCTTTTTCACAGAATGAATGAATTCTCTAATTAAACTCCACACTGCTATTATTTTGAACACGCCCCTTTCAATGAATGAGTCACTTACTCAGAACAAGCAGCGTGCATGTCATGACAGTTGGGTCTGTTGTTTTTCTATTATACTACTACATCTACAAGTAAATTATTTGCCATGCAGAAATATCACGACGACTAATCACAGTGGTTCATCAGGTTACTGATGTTGTACTGCTATTTTTTTTAACACCACTGTAGGTCTCAAAACTATACATTTTGGCTTACTTTTCAAAATTATTAAAATAAAGTCCACACATTTAAGATTATTTAGTCTCAATGTAATGTCCAGGGTTTCCCCAGGTATTAATAGCGGAGGCGCTGCACCTCCGCTGACTTCACGAGCACATCCACAAACATCAGAGAAAAATCTATAAAATCTCAGATTCAGATCTCTGAGGAAGGGGGGAAAAAAAGGCACAACAATTTAACAAAATTGGCATCATGTAGTCATGTTTACAGCAGGTCAGGTGTAGGCTATATCATGTGAATACCGCAGCTCACCACTGCATGTCGGCGCCGTTTACCCTCTGAGGCACTTAACCCTCCACTAAATATTTTCCTGGGGGAAACCCTGCTATGGTTTCCCTAATACCCCTTTCACACACAAAACCCAGGAATGACACAGGATACTGAACAAGGGTTCAACCCGCGTTTGACCCGTTCACACCGCACTATGGTCCCAGGTGGTCGCCATTCACACCAAGACGCATGTGCGCTAGTTTACTTTCATAGCCTATATGTTACTGCTGAACAGGGTTGTTGCCTTGCAACGTTATTAAAAGTGGACGTTTCAAACATTGTTTATACCGGAGATTCAAGAAGTTATTGGACTGTTATTGAAACGTATATTTCAAATAAACACTTTTAACCCTATTTACTTTGGCCCTTTTGAGGCAATGTCCTCCTGGTTTCTACTAGTTTTATTTAAATGTCAATATCTAAAAAAATATTCCCTGCAAAATCCATGGTTTTAAGTTTGAACTGAAGAAGAAGCTGTATCATTCAGAAATTTGCTACAGAATACATTTATTTCAGAATAGTCACATACAGTATATATATAATAACCATAACATACGTCGCCTAATGTATTTAAATACGTTTAAAAAAGAACGTACGAAAGCGCGTGTGTATTCACACAAGTACAGCAACTTATTTCAGCCCTCAGTACGAGGGGTGGTCACTGCGGAAATGTCGACTGTACGGGACTTTGGCGAAATATAACAAGATAAACTCTTCAGGGTTCATGAGAAAACAGCTGTAGCTGAATATACTGGTAAGTACTTGGTTTCTTAAACATATTTATACGAGAGATTTTGGAGCAAAAAATTAGGTGTCTTCTAAACCGAAAGTGGATCAGGTACTGTATATAGTACAGTAAGCAAGGGAAAACGGCGAATACTCATTTGTACAACGTTTTAAAAAAATATTATTGTTTCTATACGTCAACATGATTTTCTTAGCGTGTATAAACGGTGCATTTGATGCATTTTACAGTCTGTGGCTGTAGCCAGAGGTCGTAAGTGCTGTGGGCTACTAATAGCACCCTCCTAATTTATTGCACGGCAGTGTAACTGGAGAAGCTGCGGTTTTCGCAAGAGGCTACCCTTTAAAAAAATACTGCGTCAAAATTTTCGGGGTTTTCTTAAAGCTGTAGTTTATATTTTCAGATGAACATGAATACTGTAACTGAGTCGCATGCGTCTCAAATACTAGGGGTGAAGTCTATAGGGTTAAAAGAAAGGCTGTGAAACCATAAGTTGCAAAACTATTTTCTTAAAATAGACACGACTAAATTAATTTCTACATTTTTATTTCTGAAGTATAACGGTTTTGTTATATAAGGGGAAAACGTATCAAGGCATATTACAGACACATTGAGAAAAAATGGAACACAAAATGGAAAAATAGTTAAATACAAAGAAAAAATAAAATAAAAATCATAAAGTCTTCAGTCATAATGAATTCAGTAGCCTATACGCTCCCGCTCTACTTTTACACACGCCCCGTCTCTCTCCTCTTATGCATCAAATCCACAGTGAACGCACAGCTTTAGTGGTTTGTGTGAGCATATTTAGTTTCCACGTCTGCAGCTGAGCTAACCTAAACTTTATGCCAAATTTGTCAGGTTTGTTTGCCATATATTGAATGAAAGGACTCCAATTTCGTTGGAAACAACTGTTGATCCACTGAAAATATGTCAGAGGTGTTATCTAGGCGCAGTTATGAAACTATCCTTTCTATAACTACAGTGCCCACAATTATTCATTTTGTTTATAACCTCTTTCAGCAAGTAGACGTGTAATATTTCATTAGATAACTAACTTTTACCGTGCCTGTAATGTGTATCTCTTAATTCTTCCCCTCGAATACACAGAAGCTCTCTCACTCTCACTTCTTGCCAATTCTCCAATGTTTCGACTCCAATGCTGCTTGTTGCTTGAAAGAACGGAGGTTTGTTTACTGCCCGGTGGCACTAGTGTTACGGCAAATTTTGGCGTCATAGTGCGCCTCCGATCATAACCAATGCGGTTCCTTGATTGAAACCCAGGTTGAATAACCCGTGTTCCCCCTTTCATACTGAAGCCGAGCCGTGTCCAACCCAGGTAAATCCTGGGTCGTGACCAGGGTCACGGACCCTGGTCGAATAACACGGGTTGACCCTTTCACACCAATGGCAAACACGGGATTTACCTGGGTCGTTGCTTCGGTGTAAAAGGGGTATAATTGTACAAGTACGCTGCCGTAAGCTGAATACCTGACCAATCCTTTACACAGGCTAATTCAGGACTTTCTAATATTGATTTTATCAAGCAAATATTTTTTATTTTTTATTATTGCCTGAAATCAGAAAGCCAATATGAAAAACCAAACTTGAGTGGTTTTTAAACGAGCTTATGGATTTTTAAAATTATTTAGTGATCATTTAATTCTTTCTTGTTCCTATGGCTACGTGAATGATGTGAAGGTATTTTGCAAATAGTTTAGTGCTGTGATGCAAGTAAGACATGCCTTAGTATCGTATCATTACAAATGAAAACTGCACTCAGGGCTAGGTTTTGTTTGTTGTTAGTTGAGTATATATCGCTATGTTAAAGAAATGCGTTTACAATTGTATAATAAAAAATTTAATTTAATATAGTACTGGTTAAGGTGTCATATAAGGCACTTGGCTCACCTTTGACCCATGGGAGGGCTTGGTCTTCTTTGGGTCGGAGAAGGCAGAGAGTGGAATTGTGGGGAGCATGGGGTAGTCAGGGCTGGGCCTGGACACAGGCTCCTCCCCCTCTGGCACCACCATCACCTTATGGAGAAGACAACAAGAAGTTGAGGAAAGTAAGAAAACAGAGAAAAAAGGAGAAAATAAAGGAGGAATGAAGGAAGGAAATAGGAGAGAAAAGCAGATTACAGCACATATGAAATTAGTTGTTGAACACATTAGTTGTTGATCATTTCAGATTTTAAAATGGCAAGCCAGCACCCACACCGTGAAGCCAAGCAAAATAAACAAAATAAAATAACATATGCAACAGACCAAGGCATAACACATCTGCACTAGGGGTGTGACTTCAAACCGTTTAAACATTAAACGTTAACAAAAATGCTAAACATTTAAGAAAATCTCTAGATGTTTAATCGCAATTAAAGAAATTAATTAAATTAAAAATAATTTCTAACCATTTCTTTTTAAGGTTTTTTTTATTTTTTATGGTGATGGTAGGCTCCTGTTTAAAATTTAAACTATTAATGCTGATCTGGGGTCAGTTAGGTATCGTTAGACTAAGGAGAAATAGCCTATGTTCCTTGATCAGCTCTCGGGCGATAACGTGAGTGTGCGTGGCGTAACTCAAACTGACGTTCCTCAAAATGCTTTGGGGGAAAAAACGCTATTTGGTCTCACTTTGAGCAGATTACAGAAAATAAAGTTAAATGTAAACTTTTCGACACAGATCTAACATATTCTAACAGCACTGGAACGATGCAAAATCATGTGACACTTAAACACCCGACAGTGACTGATTGACGACAGCAGCCAAGTCAGCTCAAGCCTGACAGCTTCTCAGCAAACATCAACGAGGTCTTTCGCTTTGAAAAGGTGCGACAATACTAGACAAGAACGTGTGACCAGGTCGATTGTCAAAATGATTACCACGGATGTACAGCCAATATCTCTTGTGTAAGATGAGGGCTTCACCAAGCTGAAGGAGCAAGCAAGAATTGACAAGACCTATCATGAGTAAATTAATAGGCTAGTATTTTGCCTACACGTGAATGGCAGTAGCCTATCAATAATATTATGTTAATGTTCTATAGAACACAACATACACTGTTACGCGAGGTGATGTTTTAGCATTGAATTGAAGCAATGTCTTGATTTATTTGCACGGGATTGCTTTGATAGATTTTTAACAGGGCATTCAACAGTAGGTAAAAGACGCTGCCTTTTTACTGGCGCGGGAGTGCCCAGTCCGTAAAAGTTACAGACATGGCACATTCGGACGGGAAGAAAATAACGGAGATCCTCAGGTAATAAATTATATTAGCCTACCCCCCGCCCACCCCCCCCGACATTTAAACACATTTTTTTTGCACAGTGTAAACGTTTAATATTTTTAAGAGTTTTGCCCATCTCTAATCTGCAGATATGCAAATGCAGACATTATGTGGGGTATAGAAAAGACAAATGCTCATGGCTAATTTGAGGATGATATAAGGTTGGGGTTCACAACTTTGGTCCTGGAAAAATCCTAGGGACTGATTGGTTATTGTTTTGACCTTAACATCAGCACCCATTTTTAACAAAAGAAAGCATGTTCGGGGAGTTCTGTGTAATCAAAAGCATTAAAAAGCAGACCCTGTGGTTCTCCAGAGTTGGGGACCCTTGATACAGTGGGGACGGAAAGTATTCATACCCCTTCACTTTTTGCACAATTTATTGTGTTGTAGATTTAATTTTAAATGGATAAAATTGCCATTTTGGCCCATCAATCTACACTTAATAGCCCATAATGACAGTGAAAACATGTTTTTAGAAATTTTTGCTAATTTATTAAAAATCAAAAACCTTTTTCCCCATAGAGTTCTATAGGAAAATGAGTCAGGTGAAATAACCCTTAAGGTGATCCATCCACTCCATATTTGGCCGCAGAGTGATGGTTTGGGGCTCATTTGATACCTTAGACCCTTGATGACTCAGACATTTAGCCAGTCATGTGTTCCATACTGTACCAGCGTAATTTACAGCTGAATCTAGTATCATCCCCCAATTCACATAGAGATCAATTCAAATGCAGAGAGGTTATTGTATCGCTTGTAACAGTACCTGAAAATAAGATATTGAGAGTAGTTTGATGTTTATGCAAAGGATATGCAAGCAAATATTAAATATGATACTTTAGAAATACGTTAAAGCAAAGGGTATGAATACTTATGTAAATGAGAGATTTCTGTTTTTGATTTTTAATAAATTTGCAAAAATTTCTAAAAACATGTTTTCACTTTGTCATTATGGGTTATTGGGTGTAGATTGACGGGCAAAAATAACAATTGTATCCATTTAAAATTAAATCTACAACACAATAAAGTGTGCAAAAAGCAAAGGGGTATGAATACTTTCTGTCCCCACTGTATATGGTAATACATTCCTTTATTCTGGCAATTGAATTGAGAGAATGAAAATAACAGTCAACAGTGAATAGGAAATATAATAAAGTAACAAAATTAACAAAATCTAGTCATAATAACAATAATAGTGATACAAACTACGGTAATAATAAACAGCTGGGGTGTTGGGGTCCCTTCTGCTTCAGTTAATTCAACTGGGGAATTAATTGAAATTCAATTGAATGCAAAAACCCCAGAGAACGGTGGTAATTTTCAATTCGTAATTTGAATTTCCTGAATTCACCAGGCCCTGGTGGAGACGCTGTCTACAGATCTAACACCACACCCCCCGCCCCCCTTCCTCCACTCACCCCCCCGGCTTTGAGCAGCTTGCGTCGGAACTCATGGGTGGGGTTGTTGAAGGTGAGCTTCTCGCAGCGTAGGTGGTTGACGGGCGGGTTCCCCTCCAGGTTGAGAAACAGGTCATAGTTAAAGCACACCTTCTTCGGCTCCTCCTGCAGCCGCGGGGGACAGGCAGACATTTACTTTAAATCACTGGGTTGTAAATGCGGTGGAAATGCGCACCTCTATCTATTGTGACGATTTGTCAAATTTCAATTTGATTTTAAACAGAGGTACAGATCTGTGTGAGACTCATGTGGTTGATCCAGGGCAGAATGAAAATTTAACATTTAAATTTCGTGAGATGAGCATTAATTTCCATGGTGCCAAACTATGTGCAGATTATTCCACTGCCACAAAGTAATAAAGAGCATAATGGCCTAAGTGACCTTTGCACATCAACTAAGTTTTTCTGAGAGAAAGCCAACAAGAAAGAACAGCACACCCTGATACCCTGTACATGAATACTCAAGCCATAGCTAAAGCAGGACTTTGAAAAAGCAAACATGGGGACAAAGAAAAATGCAGAGGGACGTGGGCTCATGAAATGAAGTTTAAATCAGAAATGATTCTTCTGTACTCACCAATACACTGCCCTGTCTCTCTGCCTCTCTTTTTCTCTCTCTCTCCCCCTGAGCGTGACACACTCCTACTGCAGTCTCACACAGTGTCCTGAACCTCTGTCTGTCTGTCTGCACCGTCCGTCTCAGGCAATGGCTGGAGTGGCCTGCCAGGATCAACAGGCTGCTGCTGGTGGATTGTGCTCTCCCAGATTGCCTTGCTAATCCTTTCCTTTCCCTCACGCTGTGGGGAAAAATAAAAGCCAACCTCCCTTTCACTCAACAACCGCTAAAAGCTACATACTGTAGCTGTTGACTCAGGGCAGGGGTTCCCAACACTGGCCCTGCGGCCTCACTGGTTTTTATTCATGCCAATCTCTTGAACAGTTAATGCTTAGAGAAAGCACGTGTTTTAAGTGCCATACATTTGCGCTTAAACAGATTTTTATCACAGTGCAGTTTTCTTCATCTCTAACTTCTTCGTTTACAGCAAATGCTTTAGCTTCAATGACAAGGTCTCCAAACTGTATTCCCTTTGATGATTTTAGCATTAGGTCCAACAATTAAAGATGAACTGAAGCCTCTTTCAAAATGAATCATCTGCCATTGCACATTACAGAAAACAAAAGCATTAATTGCCTGAACATATTTAATTAAAAGTCTAAATGAATATGGAATATGCATTCTTTGCAACATTGACTTCTGTTATATCACATTATATGACATAATGTGGCCTTAAGATGGTAAATAATTCCTAATTTGACATACAAGTCTATTTAAAAACAATTAACAACAGGTTATACTTCAAGAAAAGTGACTGAGAATGAGAAGGCAATAAAATAGAACAGCAACCATTAACTTGTTGCAATATACTGCACACCACCATTTAGTAGACCCAATGGGTCAATTGCAGCTTGCTTAGCTAGACCATTATATTTCTTATTCACTGTTGACTGTTTAACTGCATTAAAACTGGAACAGCCATCTAAATCTGTGAAATAAGGATTAGGTGTTCCAGTTGTAATGCAGTTCTGTGGTTTAGAGGTTTAAACCTGAGGTTTAACCTCCAGCTAAGCACACTGCAATTGACCCACTGATTCCACCCCATGGCACACCCCAGGAAACATCTCTCGAGGAGTGTTGCAAAACACAGAAAACTGTTCAGGGTGACCTTCCTGTTCAAGGGATGGAATGTTTGAAACATAACGGAACATTCTTCCTATTGAATAAGCCCAGTGTTTATCACTGAACTCAAACTCTTCTTTCCTTGTTCAATGATTAGAACAGGGCTTCCCGGACCCGTGTACGCTAGATTTTGTTCCAAATGAATCGCCCGTTTTGAGCACTTAACAAGCTGTGAATGGAGCTAGTCTGCAAAAGACAAGGACAAGGCATACATTATGTGCATCTTAATGATCGACTGACTACATGATTGATTGACAAGCAAAATCATGCCGGAGTCCTCCATGCTGAAGGTGCAGACACCTGAGAACCTTCATTAATTCTGAAGGATTTCAATCAAACACGGAAACCATGGAAGCACAAACGCCTGTTCTCAATTACCTCAACCAATTGTGGGATTAGCTACAACAACAACCAGTTCACACAGTGCTCCCTAGGGCCGTGACCGAATATGATCCATGTTCCCTGACCCCTGTCCACTCAGACCCCTGTCTACTATGTGCCCTGTCCCCTCACTTTGCAAGCAGTGAGGTTCATTCCAGTCGCTTATTTTCACTCCTTGCATCCTATCCTCGCGTCATTTCCTTGCTCCTTAACTCCGTCCAACGGAGGACGCGAGGAAAGGATGCAAGGATCAGATATGAGGATGGAGGAATCAAGGCAACATGCATTAGACAAATGGAAAGTCCTTGCTCAATCAAGCGTTAGCGTCATATTATGCTTACGTGCTTCATTATAATGCTTATTAGCTTATTTTTTCATGAATAAACGTAGCTTTTGTTAGTTATAAAGAATGAGTGTTATCATGGATTAGAGCTTTATAATAAATGGAAAGGAACGGTAAAATTGCATTTGTGTAGGGATGTGCCTGCGACGTGGCAGATGTGGAGAGTGGTGAATAATTTATACATGTCACGCGTTCAGAGAAAAAGGCTTCCGCAAAGGCTACACTTTTGTTTCCTCACTGAAGCATCATCTGGGAGCCAGCTCATTCCCCACTCCTCGCTCCTCTAAGGAGCATTTAGCGGTTTGGAATGTCCTTAAAGATGGCGAACCTCAATCGATTTCCGGGTCAGGTGAGGACCGAGGAGAAGAGGACGGATAAAATAAGCGTTTGGAATCCACAGAGTGTGCGAAAGAAATCCTGCAAAACTCTTTCCAAACTAGTGAGGAAGTACTTTGTAATATATTTATTTTTTTATTTGTATTGAGAATATCAATCAGTTTACATATGACGATGGTTACTAAGTGTAGATTATGAATGATGATAAAATTAACAAAACTAGAGAGTAGCTCTTAATATGTCCCGCTCTTGCACTACAAATTTTAGTTTTTACTTCCGGTTTACTTCCCAAAATTCTGTGCACAGGGTGTGCACGGTTCTGTGGATGAGTGTGCTCCTGAATCCCCTTAACAAAACCTCGGAAATAGGGGTTTCATCCTGGTATTTTAAGCGCCCCCATTTGGGAGAAAAGTCGCCCACTCAAAAACTTTTTGACAAAGTTGACTCAAATAGGCGCCCCCAAAGGGGTTAAGGGGTCGTATTCGGACACAGCCCTGGATTAGCATATTAGCACAGAGGTGGCCAGAGAGCCCGAGGGTCCTGGGGAGCTACTGGTTTTTACTTTAACCTTAAAATCAGTTACTGATTCAGACACAAGTAATCAGGTGAGGTGAGGCAACTTTTAAACTGCTTTAATTGATCAATTAAGTGCGGAGTAAAAAAAGAAGACTGCACACCCTGAGGCTCTCCAGGACCAGGGTCTGCCACCCCTGTATTAGGAGACTGCACACCCTGAGGCTCTCCAGGACCAGGGTCTGCCACCCCTGTATTAGGAGAATGCAGGTAAAACCACCGGATACTGGAGAAATCTGTGGTGCAATCTGCATCTCTCTCGCTATTCTACCTGGAAGATAGGGGGAAGGGAAGAAACTGACAATCTGCCTGAACACACATTCTAGGCCAAAAGCGCCGATAACTGCCATGAAGTGGGACAATCTGGTCCGATCGTTTTATCAAACCACGGCAGGGCACGGTAAAGCGAAAACACTCGGAGACGGAGGTGTAGTGTGAGGAAGCGAGAAGGAAAGTTGTGTCCGGTTGGAAAGAGCCTCACAAATGACCCCGCTTCATAGTGACACACGTGTGCAGAAACCCGTGTGAGGGAAAAGGAGCGAATGAGTCTGAAAATTAAACCCTGGAAAAGCGTTTGGTTGGATGCACTGCGGCCACGCGGTGCGCGTTATAAATACCCACCTTGTTCTTGAAATAGACCTCGATGGGCATGAGGAAGCCTGCGTACCCCGACTCCTCCACTTTGTATGGTGGCTCCTTGCACACTGTAGAGACAAGAGGAGCCACACAGCATATTATTAAACAACTGCTCTAGAACAGACACAAAGGCAATCAGTACAGATATTCAAAAAAATCACTCATAGGAAAATGAAAATAAAGAAGTAAAAATGATGAGTACTGCCCAATTACAGTACATCTGTGCCTCCAAGCTTCCATTAGCACAATGGAAATAACCATGACAAATGCAGGGAAAATATGAAAGATCTACAAACCACTTTTTCTCTTTTTGCTTTCTCACTCCTCATGTTAAACATTTTAAAGGGAAGAGTACTGACTTATTTCAGATGAAAAGAATTCTGGGACTGCACTCATGACAGGTCTGTTCTCAAGGTTACTCTGTGAATTTTTGGCCTTCGTGGAGACACACTCAAGGTTCCAGATGAAGGCAGAACACAGGAAAATTTCAATCTGCCCTCGTCTTACAGAAAACACTGAGCGCTGTGCTTTTATGAATGAAGATACTCACTCAATTTCTTATTAAAAAGCTTTTTTTTTGGTGTACTATGCTGTGTTTCAGCTATGACACTAACAGAAGCATGAAAATGGCACCTCTGTGGACCCACCTCTCTTGGGTTTGGGGAAGCTTTCGTGCAGTCGGAACACCACTTTGTCCACAAAATGCTGGATGTCGCCCATCTCGGGCCCTCGGACGAACACCATCCAGTCGTGTGTGAAGCCCTCTGTGGTGACCTTCTTCCGCAGCTGAGCCCGGTGGCCCAGCTCCAACTTCACCTGCACCGTGCACTGTGGGGAGGGACTAGCGTCAGTACAGAACCCATAGAGCACCAGCCACTATGCCAGAGGACAGTACTTCAGCTTCCGGATATACCCTGACACTATAAGGCAGCAGTCACAGTGAACAGTACTTAAGCTATGGATAGGCTATATGCTTAAAATTGAACATGAGCCACTATCCCAATGGACAGTATTTAGACTTGGGATATATACTGACACGTTTTACACCAGCCACTATCCCGGTGGACAGAACTGGCACAGTACTTATTTACAGCGAAAGTACTCAGTACTGATACTATAGGACATCAGACTCTCCAATACTGTTATTACTGCATACCAGCCAGTCTCCCTGCAGTCAGCTCAGACAGTGGGGATCAACTACTGGATACCAGCCAAAGTGGGATCTCTCCTACTTCCTCATGTAGGCCTAAATATTATACCGATCCCCAACAGTTTTGCTATTGAGTGATTTGTGTAAACTGTTCTGACAAATAAAAATCCTTTCAGGGCTGAGTTAACTGAAACCAATATTGAGAGGCCAAATTATCAGAATACTGTTAAAATGGGAAAAGTTTTGATTTAGGAAAGCTGTCAAGCAATTTCTTGTGTTCTCCAGCACCAGATAGAATGATGAAGGTTATTTTTATACTTAATGAGGACAGATCCAAGAATTAGCTTAGCAATTTTAGCAGCTGACTAATTCTAGAAGAGCCGAGGGTCTTCCTTACTATAGGCCACTGTGCTGACACTGTACTTAAATTCAAGCTGACTAATGGGTAGCAATAGAGCATACCCTCAGGCGAGCTTCCGTGGTTCAGCCTCTGCCTGCCCTCTTTTCAATGCTCCAGGGTCCGGAGCATCCTGGTTCAGCAGAAAAATTTACTACTCTGGTAACAAAAGCGGATCCTGAGCAACGTGTCCGGTCTCGAAAAAACCGAGAGAGGCTGAGCGGAGATGGGCAGCCTCAGCGAATCACCTCTCAAGAATAAAGCTCCTTAACCCTTTGGCTAACAAATATATCCATGGTGATACATTCAAGAATGCAGATTTCTTATTTCTCTCATCATCAACGGGTTATTATGCTCATAAATAAAAGGCCTAGTTCTTAAATACCCTGAATTTGTTTTTTTTCTTGAATTAGAAATGCCCATTGAGCCACAAGGATGCATATATATTTTTGTCCAAATTTAAAAACAGTAAAGTATTGACATTTCCTTTAAATAAAAAGTAGTCTAAGCAATTTCTAAAAAGGAGGGCAAAGGTCTGATACAGCATCTCCATCCGGTAGATACACTTCCAAATGAATTTCCGATTGGTAGCCCACTAAAACTTGATCTCCAGATGACCAATACCAAATCCTCCTGTGATAAAATTCATTTTAAATCTTAACTGAATAAAAAGGCTTAATATTATCACATGCCTTCTTTGTATAAAACATTTTTAAATTACAATTTTGTGGGTCTTTAAACACATGGCTATCTGTACAAATATATAAAGCCTACTAACGGCCTCTTTCCCGTTTAATTTTCTGTTCGGGTCCTTCACTTGCAAGAAGATGGGCTGCTTCACAAGCAAGCTCCATTTCCAGAAGACTGTGCATTCACAAAACCAAATTGAAAAATTACTTTAAATAAATTTAGCAGCAATTTACAATACAGGCAAAACAGAAGTGCATTCACCTGATCAACATAGGCAATAAGTGCCAGATCTTATACGCACACATGCTCACACAAACATTAAAGCTTAACACACTCTCAAAAACCTGGCTCACCAACAGTGTGTCTTAGTAAGAATCAACCAAGCAACCACACACACCTGAAGCAAAATGTGAAATGGTCATGCTTCGTGACAGCACACTGCTTTGGCCTCACAATATGCGTTCAACAATAATAGAACCCCACTGTGATAACAGATCCTCACTGCAGTGTGCATGAAATTCTGACAGCTAGTTTCAGTTAAACTATCATGCCAACTTTACTGGTTATCAAAAATTACTTGCACAATTTATAGATTAATGATATACAGCCCTTATTTGGTCTCCAGAAGCAAAGCACACCAATAAAGAATACAAAAATGAACCAGATTGATGGTGGTGGTAAGGTTTCTGTTACAACAAAAATTAGTAAATTAAAGTTTTACACGTTATTCATTTTGATAAACTGTTAATAGACTTGTAAGCGTACTATTTTGATACTTATTGGGACTAAATTTTAATTATAATATTAATTAAAAACATTCGTTTATATTATTGTTTTAAGTTCTAAAATTATACTAGTATACTTTTATGAATTCCAAAGCGGACCATTTAGTCCCAATAAGTATAAAGGTAGTTAGAACAGCTGAAAATAAAAGGACATTTTCGCAATTGTTACATACCGGTAACGCTAACGTTAGTTTAACGTTAAACTTGTAAGAATTTATTTTAACCATAATGAGGACATCCCCATGGACATTCTCTTGGTGAAAATTAAGGCAACTAGCTAACCATAATTTTAAAAGTGAAAATTACAAATCCAAGAACCAGCTACGATGAAAACAAAATAACCTGACTTTTCTTTTTACTATCCTTTCTGAATGCAATTGAACGGTCCAGTCGGACAACTGTAGCCTTGGCTTTTCCGGGAAGAAATGTCTCGGCTTTTCTGCCCGGCTTCATGCTGAGACTGTAAAAAAAAATCCCTACGACAATACTTAAGTTAAAGCCACTACTTTTTTTTACAGTTTATTTTGAAGCAACTTACTTTAAAGGATGCAAGTGTGCTTTGAAGTGTTCGCTAAAAGTTAACGTTATCTAACTACTTATCTTCTGGCTTGACAAGCTAACTTTAACGATACCTAACGCCAGTCCTAACGTTACTGCTGGAAACTATAGCAAATTGTTCAACACTAGCTAAAGTAACTTAGTTACGCTACGTTAGCTAAGGGTAGTTGGCAAGCTAGCTTAACGTTACTCGGTTAGCCAGCCACATTCCAAGGTTTTTACCTTGCTAGCCTAACGTTGCCTTTCTTTAAAGCTGTCCAGGCTAACGTTATGTGCAAAGTAATAACTTAACGTTAGCAGCCGAATGAGTCAGTCACACTTTTTAAGTTAACTAACATTAATTAAGTTAGTATAACGCTAATTTTCCTACTAGGTAATTTAACGTTAGTCTACATGGATTGCCAATGTTAGTAATTTACCATTTACCAAAAAAATGCCCACAACCAATGTATAAGCTAACGTTAACAAGACAGATAGTTAGCACAGAATTAGCTAAGCAAGTTTAGCTAGCTTTAATTCCAACTAAACATAGTCTACCAAAAAAATTAGTCTCGCCAACTCACCATACAAGGCAATGTAAAACATACAAAATGCTAACTAGTCAGCCAATATCCAAGAATAAATAATACGTTAATGTTACCGTTAAAATAAAAATTACAACATAGAATCGTTCACATAATATACGTTATAACATGCTAGCTACAATATTGTCGATGGTATGCAAAAGATTGGAAAGCTATCTTGCTCTCCAGTAAGCAAAACGATTTAACATCAGGGCTAATCGGCTAGCTAACATTATTACGAATAAGAGTTGTTCCCGCTTGTACACTTTCAATCTTGTCGCCTGCCTGCAGTACCAGCACTAGTGCTAACGTAGTGCTAACGTTGTGCTAACGTTACGCCAACTTGCCAACTAACGTCACATAGCTAGCTACCAATTTCCCTCGCCTTCCGTCAACTAACGTTAGCTTAATCTAGCAATGCGAAGACCTGGAAAATGCAATCACATTGGCTAGCAAGGTTGCATCCATAGCTACTAGTTTCTAGTAGTTAGCATCAACAGCGACCTCATCACACCTCAGTAACGTTAAGTGCGAGCCCAGGAGCTGTATTAGCTAACGCTAGCCTAGGCTACTACCCATTTCAAACTCCCGAGGCCTGATACGGCACCACACGAACCCGTTTTATTGAGCTAGCTTGCCAGCAATACGTGTGTGTTCCTCGAGAGTACGTTAACATTACCTTGCTATGCTACGTCCCTGTGTCATTTTTTATCAGTAGTGCTAACATTAACAAGCAATCACGGCATTGTGACTGTTGGGTATGTGATTTTTCTCTCTCACGCTCCCAATCTTTCGAGTCGGTAGTGAGCGTTAAACACAAGCCAGGGAGCAGGGACGTCTCATTACCTGGTTCTCCATGATTCCCTGGCCTCTGCAATTACTCTATTTATTTACAGCGGCTTTCCCGACTCCTCATTGTGTGTCAATCCAGCGATCGGAAGCCACGCACAATCCCTCCCTTAAACTCAGGACACCCATCCAAAACAGAAAGCGTGTGGAACCAATCGGTTGTTGCAAAGCTTTGGCGGCCGGCGAAAGTACAGCCAATCGTAATATTGTCTAGGCGGGACTTCCCTCCGCTGACTGACAGTAGGAAGAACCACAGAACTGTTGTGACTGAGGTAAGAACCTGGTAAGAACCAACCCACCCGAAGTTACCAATGGTCTTGGGATGGACAAAATAAAAGTAGTAGTCTTCAGTTTATTGAAACTTTATTTCAGCGAGGCACAATATAGAGAACACCTCTCTCCCCTTCCATTGCATCTTTTAAAGTGAGATACTTGTAAATTCGTAGCCCTCTGTAACATATGCTGAGCCTTGTGATTAATGCCTTTATTATTAATCACATGGTCAGACTCACCACTTTACAATGCTAACTTTGTGCCCACAATTGAGGGCAAGACAGTATAGGACCATGGCTTTTGTCCGTAACTTTAGATAGCTTTCTCTAGTTAGTTCAAACTAGAATTACTTCTAGTTAGCGAGTATTTCTAGTTCAAATATTTTCCCAATTGTGCTTTATCAACACATTGACAAAGTAATCAACAGTGATGAGTAATTTAAGTAGAGCTGGGTTGTCAGAAGCCTGCACATGCATTCACAGACCACTGCTTCCCTTTCAGTGTTCCCTTCCTGATAATTTGTCTTTTATGACACAGCAAGAATTCTTTCTACCTTTCTAGTGCTTTTTTTGATCAACAGCCTTCCATTTCTCTGTAATCAATACACATTGGATATTTTCTTTATGACATTTACTGACAGTTTGAAATGATTTTTGTTTGTTTTAGTTTTTGCTTGCAGCAGCTATAGAAAAGTTATTATTATACTGTGCCTTAGAAAACTGAAGTTATACTGAGTTAGTCTTCTGAATGACCCCCACAGAATTTGTACCTCTGAGGTTCGACTGCATTTAAAAAAATAAAATAAAATCTGAACTCCAACCTCAAATCTCAGAGGTTAATGTTTTCAGACAAATGATTCAGGACATTTTTTTTACTGTATAATAAAAATAATAAGAAGAAGGAGAAGAAGAATAAGAAGAATAACAACAATAATAACAATAACAACAACAACAATAATAATAATAACAATAATAATAAACAAGACTCTTTAAAAAAAAAACCTCTGCCCATTCCAAATCCTCTGAAACATGAGCAGCCAGCTATATCACTTCTATTCACCGCAGAGCACCAGTTGAGCTGGCCAGCAATAGACCTGGAGATGCCTCAACATCCAGAGAAGCTGCTATATATCATGAGTTGGGAATACCATACGTAACCCTTCCACCGTTGGTGATGTTGTGGCCAATTGTGAGCCACCCCATGGCACTTCTGACCACAGTCAGCATAGGCATTGTCAGAATTATTTTTTTCTGAACTATGAGACACAACAATGCAGAGAAAGCAAGTTCTTTTAACTGGGCACACTAAACAAGAGCCCCAATGTGAATTGTGGAATAAATCCTATTATTCCTTCTCTATAGCTGGTTTTCTTTTCTACCTGGTAGATAATTGTTTGTTTGATTAATGCCACTGATTGGCCAGATATTTCCCCAGGTTTAAATCAGTCTTGATTAGAGGGGAAGAATGAAAACCAGCGGTGCTACTGGTCTTGAGGACCAAATTTGAGTTGCCCTGCTCTACAGCATCCATTATATAGTTCACTCACTTAATTAGTAAATAAATAACTAAAATATGCATTTACTACTATTCAGAATCCCACCACTGAGTTAACTACCTGCACACGTACATACACACACACACACACACACACACACACACACACACACACACACACACACACACACACACACACACACACACACACACACACACATCAGGTGTATAAAACAGTTAAAGAAAATAAAAAAGTTATTTCCAGGAGTGTCTTCATCTCATCACCTGTCACACGCACATGCAATTATTTCTTCAGCAGGATTTCTTTGTCTTGTTTGGGCCCTTGAGTATGACGTAAGGCAGGCCTAAGTCCCAGCTGTCACACGGCCAATATTGTAGAACTGGCTGAGAATTGGGGATCTCATAGAGGGCATCCAGGTAGGACAGCAGGGAGCTGCCATAGGCTGTGGCTATCACAATCAGGATATGCCTGGGGGGATGGGATGGAGGGGTACAACCATTAATGGACTTGTTGGTATTGCACTCTCTCATAGAACTACAGAAGAGCACAATGAGGAGAGCAATGTCTTATTCGACCATCCTCCATGTTATTCTTTTTTCCACTTCATCTCTGTCTCTCTCCCTTTCTCTCTCATGGTGAAATTTGATTCAAAAAGCTTTATCAGCATGAAATATCAAAATGTATCATAAATGATGTGGCAAAGCTTAATGTACAAATAGTAGTGTAAATAATCCTGTAGAAGTACACTCTCAGAAAAAAAAGGTTCTTTGTCTCCATAGGGGAACCAATTTTTAATTCTTTATGGAACCCTTTTTGGTATAGGTGGGAAAAGCGTGAAAGCTCTCAGATAGAACCATTTTGCTCAACAAAGAATCCTTGAACTCGATAGAATTCCTCTATGGAGACACAAATGAGCCTTTTGGAACCCTTTTGTCTGATAGTGTACTGCAGTTATAGTAATGACAGCTGTGATAGCAAAATAATACAGTCTATAAAGATTCTGAAATAGAATTAAATATATTTTGATTTCAATCTCCATCTCTCTCTCTCTCTCTCACCTTCTCTCCTTCCTCTATCCCTGATCTTTCCCCTTTGTCTACGTATTCCTCTCACCAAATTGCATGCAGGTAGCAGAAGTTAATTGTTTTCCAGAAGCTGCAGCCAAAGCGATCACTGATCCAGCAGGAGATTGCAAGAACCCACACGCCGATAGCTTGGCGGGCCAGTCGCAACACCCTAGGGTTTGTGCAGCTGTGGGAGAGAGAAGGAGCAAGAGAGAAATAGAGAAAGGCTAAACATCAGACACAACACAGCATGTGAGATATCGTAGTTGTAATTATTATTATTGCTGCTGTTCCTTGTGATGGAGTGATTGTGTGTTGGGTCATGATCAGGGCAAACAGTAAGGTGAAGAGTCTAGCGCCTTACCTGCGCATCTCAACCGCCACTGAGTAGACAACATGTACAGCAAAGAAGTTGAGAGCATAAGCATTCGCAACAGGTTTAACGAAGGAGGACACTGTCGTGATCACTGTAATCGCTAGAACCATCCAGGAGAAAGTAGACCTGCAGGAAGGAGAAAGGGACCACATAGAACTAAAGTTAAAGAGTGAAGTTAAATTTTTGTACAGAGTATGTACCTAGGGACTGGACTGGTGGGAATAGTGATCTTCGAAGTATGTAATACAGGGTATGTACAGTTGAAGTCGGAAGTTTACATACACTTAGGTTGAAGTCATTAAAACTAATTTTTAACCACTCCACAGATTTCATGTTAGCAAACTAGTTGGCGAGTCAGTTAGGACATCTACTTTGTGCACGACACAAGTCATTTTTCCAACAATTGTTTACAGACAGATTATTTCACTTTTAATTCACTATATCACAATTCCAGTGGGTCAGAAGTTTACATACACTAAATTGACTGCCTTTAAAAAAAAAAAAAAAAGATATCATGGCTTTAGAAACTTCTGATAGGCTAATTGACATTATTTGAGTCCATCGGAGGTGTACCTGTGGATGTATTTTAAGGCCTACCTTCCAACTCAGTGCCTCTTTGCTTGACATCATGGGGAAATCAAAAGAAATCAGCCAAGACCTCAGAAAGAAAATTGTGGACCTCTACAAGTCTGGTTCATCCTTGGGAGCTATTTCCAAATGCCTGAAGGTACTACGTTTGTCTGTACAAACAATAGTATGCAAGTATAAACACCATGGGACCACGCAGCCGTCATGCCGCTCAGGAAGGAGACGCGTTCTGTCTTCTAGAGATGAACGTGCTTTGGTGCGAAAAGTGAAAATCAATTCCAGAACAACAGCAAAGGACCTTGTGAAAATGCTGGAGGGAACAGGTACAAAAGTATCTATATCCACTGTAAAACAAGTCCTATATCGCCAAATCTGAAAGGCTGCTCAGCAAGGAAGAAGCCACTACTCCAAAACCGCCATAAAAAAGCCAGACTACAGTTTGCAACTGCACATGGGGACAAAGATCTTACTTCTTGGAGAAATGTCCTCTGGTCTGATGAAACACAAATCGAACTGTTTGGCCATAATGATCATCGTTATGTTTGGAAGAAAAAGGGTGAGGCTTGCAAGCTGAAGAACACCATCCCAACCGTGAAGCAAGGGTGTGGCAGCATCATGTTGTGGGGCTGCTTTGCTGCAGTAGGGACTGGTGCACTTCATAAAATAGATGGCATCATGAGGAAGGGAAATTATGTGGATATATTGAAGCAACATCTCAAGACATCAGCCAGGAAGTTAAAGCTTGGTCGCAAATGACTCTTCCAAATGGACAATGACCCAAAGCATACTTCCAAAGTTGTGGCAAAACAAAGTCAAGGTATTGGATTGGCCATCACAAAGTCCTGACCTCAATCCAATCGAAAATTTGTGGGCAGAACTGAAAATGCATGTGCGAGCAAGGAGGCTTACAAACCTGACTCAGTTACACCACTTCTGTCAGGAGGAAGGGGCCAAAATTCCAGCAACTTATTGGGAGAAGCTTGTGGAAGGCTACTTGAAACGTTTGACCCAAGTTAAACAATTGATAGGCAATGCTACCAAATACTAACAGAGTGTATGTAAACTTCTGACCCACTGGGAATGTGATGAAAGAAATAAAAGCTGAAATAAATAATTATCTCTACTATTATTCTGACATTTCACATTCTTAAAATAAAGTTGTGATCCTAACTGACCTAAGACAGGGAATGTTTAGGATTAAATGTCAGGAATTGTGAAAAACTGAATTTAAATGGATTTGGCTAAGGTGTGTGTCAAGTTTCGACTTCAACTGTATAATTTGATAAATAGTACACATAGAACAGCATCTTCAACTTGTTAAAACTGTGTGAATTGACAACTTTGTGTTTATTTGATTCATAAGTCATTTAATTTATCAGATTGCCTTGGTAACCAAACCTTTTTATTGTAATGTGCATGCCCACAGCCTATAAAAATCATGAAACAGTCTCCTCAGACAGTCTCACTGAGGCAGCATTGCTTAAAGAGATCTAAGAAGAGATTCTGACACATAATTGTTCATGGAAATGGATGCTTGGTTATGATTCTACCTGCTCTTGATGAAGAAGGGGAAGTGCCTTCGGGGAAACCAGACAGAGTAGCCAACAGCTATCACCCACAAAATGGAGAGCTCATCCAGCAACTGTCCCATCAGGCTCAGTGTCATGTGGAAATACATAGAAAAAAGACCTAGAGGGGAGGGAGAGGAAGAGAGAAAACACTTTTTTGTTTTCACGATTACTTAAAAGCAAGAAATCATAGTCAAGCTTTTATGTAAGGAACTTTCACCTGTCTTCTCAATGTTTATATGATTTAAATTTCCTTGCAACTACCATTGTGGTCACAATATTGACTAACATAAAATTTAATGTGGGGGCAATTGTAACATAATCCTGAAATTGTTGTAGTAACATTAAATACAAATACATGATTCCCATCCTTAATGAAACAGTGTTACGACAATAATTTCAGCCTTATTGTGCAATTCATTAAAACATTTTTCATTTTTCAAACATCAATTGATTATAAATGAAATTGACTTAGGGTAGAATTTGGAGATTAACACATTTTTTATTAATAAAAATATCAAAATATTAAACATTAAAAACTGTAAAATGTAAAGGGATTTTTTATGGGTCAAACATAATTCTTAAAAGAGTGCAGAACATTCTACCCAGTATTACCTTTCTAATTAAATAGCACATAGGCCTACAACATGCTAAACAATAGGAATGATGATGCCCAATAAGAACCATTAGGCTATGTATGAACAATGATTACAATACCGAAAAGTCAAAGGAAGAGTTAGCCTTTATGTCGGAAAGTGTTGGCCTTATAAAGAAGATACGCGATTATTCTGTAGAACCTAAATGAAATGCCCTTATTTCTACTGATTTTATTTAGCCGTAGCCTATAGGCTACGGTAGAATTTTACAAATTGAAAAAAAATTGAAACCAATTTCTTATTAGCTGTAGCCTAGTTCAGTCACTGAAATAGCGTAATAATAGTCTGCATTAAATAGGAAATATGTTGCTAAATATAATAAGTCAGTTGTGGTTCTTATGTCGCGTAACCAGTTACCATAGAAATGACGCGTGGAGTTCATTGATTCGCTAACTAACTAATTTATTTATTTATTTAACACAACGTACGAATCCGAGGACACTATAAATTCAAATCCATAGCCACGTAAAAAAAAAGGTAACTAGCTAATGTAGGCTATTCGTCCAAGAAAAGTTTTGACGGCGTAATTCGTTGGCCAGTAGGCTAATGTCATACTGGGATTTGCCGAACTGCAAAAAAATAAACAATTAAATGAATTCAATTAAATAATAATAATACAATTTACATATTTTTATATTATATTTTGTTAGACCATTCTGTGTAAAGTATCGTCTAATGTAAACACGTGTAGCCTGCAGAACCCCTTCAAGAGTGATGTAAACGTATTCTGAGAAATGTTTTTAGAAATCTTTCCCGAAACCTTTATTTATTCGTTTTAATTTGGGCTATCAGTTTTCATAAGCTCCCTGCGTCCAGAAATGTTTTAAGTCGCACCTTGTTTTTGTTTTACGTTTCCCCCAAATATGTAGCTATAGCCTACGATTTTTTTTCTTCACTTTTTACAATTTGCTCATTAATGGCCTTTTGTCTAATCAGCTGACATTCGCTAAGTATGAGGCGTAGCCTACACTTGGCAGCTAATCTCAGTGATTTGTCTCATTTGTTCTCATTTGCTTTCTCCCTTGGAGGCGTTTATATGAAGGCGTGTTTTGTCCATAATACTTACCTTGATTGTATTAATTATTCAGGTAACTCTAAGCCAACTTGCTGTGCTACATGTTTCCAACCACTGTAATCCATTAAAGGAAATGATAGAGTATATTTTACAAATATAATTGAAAGGATTGACTCGCCGTTCATTTCAGCACCACGGAATGGAACAGCACCTTTAAAGGGGAACTCCATCCCAAAATGTTGTATGTTCTCTGTATAATTGGTGACCATTCGATACCTAATATGTGGTCTGTACCTGCATAAACCCGTTTAAATGAAGGATGTCATATAGATTGATGAAATAAAATTGTAGTTTCAAGAAGTGGTTCGGAAAATATGTGTGAGGTTCTGTAATCATAAAAGCATGCAGGGGCCTCATTACAGCTGTGAGTAAGCACTGCAATTATTAGTTTTTTTTTAAAATTCGTAGCGCTGATTATGAATGCCTCGTCATAATCAGCAGCCTGCGTTCATTGCTGAAACTCCTGCAATCAACTCGGGAGAGCTCGGAAAAGCACATGCTCTCATCCAAAACATGCATGTAAAGTCGCTGCTCTTTTTCACAGCGCGGTCCACGAGTTGCGCTTGCACAGACATGAGTGAGAGGAAGGTGCTTCATATGCAGCATTTTTAGGAAGCTGACCATGGGTGCACGATTTATCAGTGGTGGGTGTCTCTGAGACATGGTCATGAACCCTGGTCATTATTTTAAAATCCCCAAGTTCTGTTGGGCTAGTGAGTCAGCCCTCGGGTTGAAGCACTTACCCACAAAGATCATCATGATCCAAACAAGATGCACAGCCAGGCTTCTTTCCTTGGCATAAGGGTGCAGCAGATATAGCATAATGGGAGAGACCACAAAGAAGATGATGTTGCTCATCTGCGTAAGACAAACACGTGTCAATCAAACGGCAGTCTCAAGAACAGGTTTTAAGGAGGGACCATTCGCCTAACAAGCTAGGCCGGTACAGCGCAAAAACTTTATGCCGCTTGTGTCTGCAAGTTCCATTGCATGATCTGGTCGATCAGATGCCCTTATTATCATATACCCTTACAGTCACACAGCTGCTATTTTATATAGCCTAATAGCTTCTAAAACTAGAATACGGCACTGGTGCCCTGCCCTGGAGTTGTACCTGCTACCGTCTGCAAACAAGTCGGGATCCCTAAGCATTGCATCACACTATCACCGCATGGGAAAAATGTGCTGCAGGCAGTCTTACTGTGTTGAAATATTCAGCCACTGTCTCAGAATGCCGGTAGTTGTCTTCACACCAGTCCACCTCCGAGCTCTCATAGGAAAACATCCCTGCCATGACTACGTATTGAACCCTGAGAGAGAGAGAGAGAGAGTTAACAGAGTTTTATATTTTAACCATGTTACTTGAATTATTATTGACATTGAGAAAAACTTTCATTTTTTAAAACCGTATACTGTGCTTTTCATGTACACCACTGTCTTGTATGTGCAATGCCTTTTGATATGGTATCTGAGTTATGCCTTGTGGATTGTGAACAGAAACACTCCTTATCAAGGCTGAAACCAGCCAGCATTACATACTATTCCAATGTAAAACCAAGTCACGTACATTTTCCCATATACTGTATGTATACCCATGTGAGGTGTAATACACTGATGTGATATATTACAATGAAGGCAATATACCTGTAATTCTCAGTAAAATAAACGGGATCTAGAATGATACTTTGCAACACACTTTTATGTTAAGTATTTTAATTGTGCAATTATTGAAAACTTATGTTAAGTAGCCTAATTATTTTGGATAGCCTATTTATCATGCTGCCATTTGTTGTTTTGAAATAATTTTATACTGTTATTATTTATTTTATCAAGTTGTTGCTTGTAAATTACAGAATTAAACTAATTTAGAAGATTCCACAAAACTACAAAGAATAAGATTATACCCTTATCCTTGATGTCCCCCGACACTTTGTCATTCACACTAAAAACACCACAATCGAAGGTTTTTTAAGAGAACTTACCCCAGGTAAATGTAAAGCGAAGAAAAATCCTGATTCGTGTTATATTAGCAACCTAATCAAATTGAATTAATTGAGCTAAAAACCAGCATACACGGTGGTCCAGCAAGGTCGGGATTGAAACACATAACTGAATGAAATTAATTTCACATCATTAAAATTATTCATGAGCAGCTTTACGGCGTTTAACAGGAGCACATCATTACGAGTGATGACACCAGTAAGCCTTAAATGTTGATTACATAGGTCTATATGTGCGGCAGTGTAACTATTAGTTACCAAAAAACGACGCGCAAAAGAGCGTCTCTGCCCTGTAACATGCAATAAAGCAATCACACTATAGGTTAGGTTACACCGCCGGAACGAACGGTAAGACAGTGGGTTAGTAAAATAAAATATAAACAACGTAACACAATTGCACACACATTCGGTAGTGTAAAACCAATTTTGGCTAAAAGATTTGACTATTGAGCTAAAAGATTTTTTACCTCCCAGTCCAAGATCCAGCCACTTGTAGGATGAGGTCTAAAGGGAGACAAATTCCATTTTAAGTTAAACGGGTGTGCATGTGACGGGCAGCACACGTTGGTTCAGTGTGTCAACACAGCAGCTGAATTCTTGAACTCTGTCCCAAACAGCCAAACCCTACAGCAATTGTGCTTGACATTTGATTGAAACGAAGGGCATGTAATTCGTCACTCCTCGAGTCTTCCATGATATAAAAAATAAGGCATGGACCCAATCCGACAGGAACGATGGCACAACGCTGAGGCAAAATCGTTGCCTACAACGGCACCCTTGTCACCTGCATAGGACACAAGAGAGACCTGGGGAGACACAAGGGAGACCTGGACTAACTTTTCAGCTAAACTGCAGTCGCAACTCCACAGCTCTAGCCTTGGAGTAGCCTCGAAGACTTACAAAATATAAAGCAGGAATGATTACACTATAGCTCATCACAGATAAATGAATACAATTGTGGGCTAATACTATACTTTAATGTGATAAAGAGGACAATAATTCGATGTTGTATGTTTGTGATATACAATAGCACAATGCACTTCACAACTCCTTGGAAACCTATACATCACATGGAATTAATACAGGGTTGGGGGGGAAAACACAATGGAAGTGTTCCTAAGAGGGAGGAGAAATAAATGGGGGTTACAGGGGAGACAGGCCCAACTGGTCTGCCTTTGGATCCAACAAAACTAGCAGCTCCTGTTCAACCACTGCAAACAAAAGTCCAACGCCGTGGCAGTGAATAGTATATCAGTTGAGAATGTGACAGTTATGTATTGCATGAAAAGGAGGGAAGGTATTTACAGCGGCATTATTAACACTTCTGGGATAGGCTGTGTACACAAGTGTTGGAACAGATCATTCATTGCAAAAGAATTTGAACCAAGGAATAGGCCCCAGCAGAATAAACTTCAGTGAGTACAGCAGGTTCGACAGGTTTGTGGAATCTTATTGAATCGTTGCTTTTCTGCCATCTAACATTGAAAAGATACTCAATAATCAATTACCTTAAATAGGCTATATACATTATGAGGTTTAACACCATGTAATAAACCAACTCGTAATAATGAGTAGCAATGGCTATGCTTTAGCCTACGTTAATTAAAATACAGGCCTATACAGTGCAGTCCATAAGTATTTGGACAGTGACACAATTTTTGTTGTTTTGCCTACTCCAGCACATTGGATTTGAAATGAAGCAATGAATATCAGGTTAAAGTGCAGACTGTCTGCTTTAATTTAAGGGTATGTACATCCATATCCATGTAGAAATTAGTCCTTTTTATAGATCGTCAAATATTAATTGGACAAATTGAGATAATCTTAAATAAAGTCATCATATTTAGTACTTGGTTGCAAATCCTTTGCATTCAACAACTGCCTGAAGTCTGCGACCCATCGACATCACCAGTCACTGGGTATCTTCCCTGGTGATGCTCTGCGAGGTCTGCACTGCAGCCATCTCCAGTTCCGGTTTGTTTCAGGGGATTTTTGCCTTCAGTCTTATCTTCAGCAACTTGCAAGTGCAATGCATGTTCAGTTGGATTCGTTTCTACTGAAAGTATTCTTCGGTCATCCACTACAGTGGTCTTCCATGGTTTACCAAGTTGTTGGCTATTGCTGAGCTCCCCAGTACTTTCTTACTTCTTAACAATGTACCAAACAGATGGTTTTGACACGCCCAGTGTTTTGGCTATATCTCAATTTATTCTGATTTTTCCACCCCATGATGGCCTGTTTTACTGGTACTGACACTTATTTAGTCAACAGCAGTAGACCCCAAATGCAGATTCCACATCTAGAATCAAATTGTGACCTTTTGTTAGCTTTCTTGTGCATGAACTGATGATGCAACAATATACAGCTGAGCAGCCAATTGTCCAATTACTTATGGCCCTCCCAAAAAGGGCTGCAATTCCTACATGAACCCAATATGGACGTACATGCCTGCAAATTAAAGTGGTGTGCACACTTTAACCACACATTAGTTTAATTTCTAATCCAATATGCTGGAGTAGAGCCAAAACAATTGTGTCACTGTCCAAATACTTAGACTGCACTGTGTATTTGTGATTATCTTCAGTTACTTGTCCAATTCATGTCCTCATAAAATTTCTCAAGTGTCTGTTTTATAGTGCATACTTCCATACATAACTTCATTAGCCACATTTATCCTGTCCAATTTGCAAGAAAATAACTGAAGCTCTATGGCTACCAGTAGCTTCTCTGGCCATTGAGTTTTCTGTAGTGTTTAAGATGGGTGGGGCGATCGGCCAATTCCGGTCCCGGAGGGCTGGTATACATCAACACTGGTTCACATGTAGATTAGATAAGTTAAACGTTTCAGATTGGGGCTGCGTCCCAATATTCTTCACTCCCCTCCTACTTTCCTCCACCCATTACCACTCGTCTCCTACAAGTATGCATGCAAAATAGCCTGTATGTTTCAAGTACAAGTATTTACATGTACAATATACGTACCTGACATTGCGGTTTACGTCGAGACATTAATATGTAACCATTTATACGTAATTAAGATGTAATCAGCAACATTTGATTAAAATACAAAGATCCGTTTCTGGGGCATGGAGTAGAGGTGATAGTGGAGGAAGGGAGGGTGCATTTTTAGACTATTGGGACGCACCCAGGGATCCACAAATGGTCTTCTGCTGTCATTCATGCGCTTTTCAAGAAATGTAGCTATGTCAGATGGCATAAATGTTAGGGCTAATTAAGTAATTAAGACCAGAAGTTGGCAGGAAAACCTGAAACAGATACAGCCAACAGATTCGTTCCTCTGGTTTAAGACCAAGCAAACTGACACTAACTACAGTTGAAGTCGGAAGTTTACATACACTTAGGTTGAAGTCATTAAAACTCATTTTAGCCACTCCACAGATTTCATGTTAGCAAACTAGTGTTGGCAAGTCAGTTAGGACATCTACTTTGTGCATGACACAAGTAATTTTTCCAACAATTGTTTACAGATTATTTCACTTTTAATTCAAAATATCACAATTCCAGTGGGTCAGAAGTTTACATACACTAAGTTGACTGTGCCTTTAAATTTTTTATATTTGGTCGCATATCCTTTGCATGCCATGACTTCTTGATGTCTGTGACCCAACAACATCAAAACACTCGATATCTTATTTTCTGGTACTCCTACTCTCTGCATTTGGATGGATCTCTATGGGAATTGGGGGGTGGGACTAGATTTAGCTGTAAATTACAATGGAACAGTATGGAAACATATGGTTGGCTAAATGGCTCCAAGTCATCAAGGGTCTCACGTATCAAACAAGCCTTAAATCATCACTCTGCTGCCAGAAATACAGTAGATATGGATGGATAACTTGAAGGGTTTCCAGAGTTCAATAGGAAAATTTGTCAGGAGAAACAACCCTTAAAGTGATCCATCCAGATCTACTGCATATCTGGCAGCAGTGATGGTTTGAGGCTTGTTTGATACCTCAGACCCTTGATGACTTACAGCCACATAACCAATCATGCATTCCATACTCTTCCAGCATAATTTACAGCTAAATCTAGTCCCACCCCCCAATTCCCAGAGATCCATTCAAATGCAGAGACGTTATAGTATCGCTTGTAAGAGTACCAGCAAATAAGATATCAAGTCTTTTGATGTTGTTGGGTCACAGACATCAGGAAGTCATGGCATACAAAGGATATTGGACCAAATATTAAAAATTTTAAGGCAGTCAACTTAGTGTACGTAAACTTCTGACCCACAGGAATTGTGATAGTGAATTAATCGGTAAACAATTGTTGGAAAAATGACTTGTGTCATGCACAAAGTAGATGTCCTAACTGAATTGCCAACACTAGTTTGTTAACATGAAATCTGTGGAGTGGTTAAAAATTAGTTTTAATGACTTCAACCTAAGTGTATGTAAACTTCCGACTTCAACTGTACATCAGTGATTGCACTCCATCACCAAAACTAAGCTGAATGGAAATTTGACATGGAAATCTTTAAATTGGTTACATAAGGTGCTTTTGTACATTTATACAACTTGAACTGGCACAACTAAATGCAAGCAGACACACACACAAATCCTTGCGTGGCAGAATCTCTTAAAAATTAGCGCACAACCCATTCCACAGAACTGATTCTTTTAATGACACAGTTAAAATCAACTAGTTGGCTAAAACCACTGCAGAATGGCATTAAAATAATGCAAGTATGTCAAATCTATACAGTGTATTATTTACATTTCCACAGCTGCATTGCGCATGTGTGAATGTGTCAGAAGGGAATCTTTCTTGTTCAGAAGAGTCACTGGGGAGACAGACGTTACCCTACACCCAATCCCAGCCAGATAATACTGAAAACATCATGGACATCTCACAAAGTCAAAGTATCTTTGTTGTGTTAAAGCACAATGGAAGTGATGACATGCAAAGTTAAACTCAGAAAACCCAGTTTCCAAAAAATAAGATATGTACAGTACAAGTAAGTTTGACTGCTGAGAGAGCATGTGTGAGGTTTGGTTTTCGTTTGTGCGTGTTGTCTGTGTGGTCATAGTATTGGTGGAAGAGAGAATCCAACAGCCACACTTCTCAAATCTACTCAGGATTACCCTAAACCCCACTCTCCCTCAAGCAGCTGCACCCCAGTGTATTTCATGAAAACCAGCCCAGAAAAACACTCGTCTGAGTGAATGGAGCTTATTCATCATCATCGTCGTCATCATCGTCGTCGTCGTCATCATCATCATCATCATCATCTTCCTCGTCTCCATCACCCTCCCTCTTCCTCTTCTCCCCCCGGCTTATCTCTGGAAACAAGAGCATGTCACATTCTAGCATGCAGATACTGTTCAGTATGATCACACCAGACATTAAAAAGTAATGACTAAGGCTGCTGGATGGCCCATTCGGTTAAGGCACCAATCCGGACCGTGCCAGTGCCGACCGTGGCCAGTAGCTTCATAGGGCAAGGCGTAGTTGGCGATTGTGCTGCCCAGGGAATGGGTGGGTTCAGTCAGATAGGGTCCTGTGTGCAATGTGCATTGCTATCTAGTGACCCCTGCTGGTCGATCAGGCATCTGTAGATTGCAGTCAAAGCCGCATATGAAAGGACCGACTCCATTCTAAGTGAGATTAGCTGTAGTCTGCGATGTGGGAGGAGCAGCTGGCGACACCATGTGTTTCGGACGAGAAACGTGGATGTCTACACTCTCCCGAATAGGCAGTGGGGTTCATGCAACGTATGAGGCTGCGGTTGCAGACGATTAGACATTCCAAATTGAGGTAGGAATTGAATATGATCATTATTTTTTACATTTTTTGTTTTTTTTTGTTTAAAGTAATGACTAGACCTTAAATATACTCTAGAATGCCAATACACCCAATGCACAAAGCTTTTTCAACATGAATATGAACCACAAACCTTCTTCTTCATCACTCTCTTCATCGTCATCTTCATCCTGAAAAGAACACAAAGATAACTCCTGTTTAACGCCCTGCGCACCAAGCCAGCCATGTTCAGGCAACAAATATTGTAAAAGCACTGCTCTGATGCCAGGTGCTTCCACTGAAACTCAAGAGGGAAGAAATACTGAAACAGTTAAAATGGGTGATTGCTGCCCTTTATAGTCCAGCAGCGGGAAACTAGCAAATCTTAAAAGCACAGTGAAGCACTGTTCTGATCATCTGCTTACATCATCCTCAGCTTCAACATCATCGTCATCATTGTCGTCGTCGTCATCATCATCATCATTTTGTTCTACGTCCAGGTCCCCTTCCTCGCCGTCCTCATCTTCACTCAACCCGTCTTCTGCCGGAACACAAACCAACAGTAATCAAAAGCTAAGACTGATAAACACTGTCTTCACCGCATCTTCTGACCCATAACAAGTGCTTTTAAAATTGATTTTTTGTGCGCGCAACATAAAATCACAGCTGATGTGTGCCAGTGCAAAGTCAAAATAACATATAGGCCCATCTCTACTGTATACAGAATCATTTAATTGTGTGCAATTGTGTGAAATGTGCAAAATTAACCCTGAGGTATCCATGCGTACGCCCACCCCCCCACCTGAGCCTTTAACTGGGTGTGATTGAACTCGTCTAATGTGACATCTTGCAAGTCGGAAATAGGAACTCGAAGTCGACAGCATTGCTGATGTGCATATAAAGAAGTGCTTTGCCAATAAGTGACACATATACTCAATTAGGCTCATAGTACCGTAAGGCTAATAAGCTTATGGTACTATGAGCCAGAGCAGGTTGCCACTCCTTGTGATAAGTGTGTGATAAGTCTCCCAGAGGCTGCAATTCAGGTTACAGAGTACAACAAACACAGAATGTAAAATGAGCTGGATCTCTCTGCCGGGGAGCACTCACCATCCTCATCCAGCTCGTCATCCAGGCAGTCTGGGTCCGAATCCAACGCCTCCTGGTCGTCGGCGTCAAAGCCGTCCAGGTAGGTGATCTGAGGCAGGAGCTCCAGCACACTGTCCCTGTAGTCCAGCAGCATGGTCACCTCACAGTTGAACAGGTCCACGCTGCTCAGCGCAGCCAGCTTCTTCTGCAGGGGGAGGCATCACAGGCAGGGGGTAAAGGCCTATTTGTGCTTCTTGTGGAAGTTGGCGCCTTCCGCGTTCGCAATTGCATAACTGCGGACGAAAAGACCGTCCGCACGGCCTCTTCTCGTGCCTCTCAAAATTTTAAACATTGCGGAAGCGGATACACCAAGTGCATGCAGAACATTGTCGCTGATTGGGTCTCGTGTGTGCTAGCCAACTCCTCTTCCAGCTCTTCCAAAACACGGTAGCAAGGAAGGAAAAGTGGAGCAGCACTCCGGCACGACCAAAACCAGACAGGTCTATCACAACGCAGCGCGCTACACAAAGCTTACGAAGCACAGCGGATCAGTGGGGCTAACCTTCCCTCAAAATCTGTCTTGGAGTCCAGGGAGATCATGGCAGTCACTGGACATCGATCAGAAAGCAGCTTGCAAAGCTAGGGTCACCATCTCTTACCAACAAGTGGCTAGTTATGCAAGTTAGCTAGCTAGCACAGGTAGAATAGAGCTAACGTAACTGTTAGCCTAAAGTGTAAGTTACTTAGCTTTTAATTTTTAAATGCCTTTCAAAATGTATTGGCTGGCTAAGCTGATTGCTTTACTAAATTTGCTAATGGTTATATGGACATGTTAAGGTTTTTTTTTTTTTTTTAAACAAGTTATGCTAAATATGAATAAAGAGCAGTAACTAACATTAGTTAATGGTGGGACAACTCTGTAGAATCCGAACTCTAGTGCCTTCAGGGTGGTTAATGGCCCTCAGCTTTCAGCCACAGGTAAATCACCACCCTTGTTCATGCCATATATTCTTGTATATGCACTGCATGTCGTGGTTTATATATATATGTGTGTGTGTGTGTGTGTGTGTGTGTATGTGTGTGTGTGTGTGTGTGTGTGTGTGTGTGTGTGTGTATGTATGTATGTATGTATGTATGTATGCATGCATGTATATATATAAATAAAAGGTTATTTACTGTGCTTTATGCACAGCATAGGGAGTATTATGACAACTCGTTATGAAAGCGCCTTGGATGAGAACCCAAGTAGTATGTATTTCCGGTATTACAGGTATCAAAATTCCCTTTAAACTGGTCATTGGTCTCAAGTCTCAACATGTTTTCATTCATTTCCCTTGATTAACAAGTGCGCCAACAATCTGAATAATCAATTGCCAGGTAAACACACAGCTTCTTTCTCCACATCATGTTAGGGAGAAAACAAATTCAATTTAGGAAAATCAGTAAGTACACTTTTAAACAATTGTGCACCACTCTACTACCACGCTAACTTTCAGCACAACCTGCAATAAAGACCAACATTTAACAAAACATGCGCTTCAAGATCTGCGCACTGCATGAATATTCTCTGAGTGTAAGCGCAGGGCACGAAGACTACATATATCCTCAATTTTATATGTCGATAAACAAGCACAATTTTTCAATGCAAATAAAAAGGTATTTTATTACTCGCCTAATTGAGGAGAACTAGCTACAGGTCTATTTGATGGTATTGAGTATTATGTGAATATAATATAATGTGCACATTTAACGATGTCAACGTTGAGGCTCAGCAGATTAACTTTTACTTATTTTTTTAAACATTTATTTCATTTTTAAATTGTAATTACAAAATACCGGTATTGTCTGTGTGGAGATAACTACACCGGTGTAGGCTCACGCACCGTATGCCAGTGGTTAACCCGAACACCGTGACAAGCCCACGGGCTCCATAACAAAGGTTTCTCCAGCTATGCAGTACCTAACATACATTACTGTGCCCAGTGTAAGTACATGCAGGCAAAACACTTACACACTAAAATCACACAAACTCAAATCCTTATGCACACCCTCTCACACAGACACACACACACACACACACAGATTACCAGGGGATCCAGGGTGCTGAGGTCTTTGATCTTGTTTCCACTCAGATTAAGGTGCGTGAGGGCGGGTGTCCGCTCAGCAAGGGCCTCTAGGCCCCCTGAGATCCGATTGTCGCTTAGCTCCAGCTGTGAAGGATTTCAGCACACAAGCCCAATTAAGCACTTCAAATGGACACATGCAGAAGAGGCCAAAATAATCAGTGATCTACAACTACAGCAATAAATTAACCAGACCTAGAACAGCAGACATGTTAAAGGAAGGGTGCAAAAGTTGGTTTCATTGCACACACAGGATCTTTTGAAAAGATCACAACCCATCCCAAAGCTGTATTCACTATCCATGTGTACACATGTAGCTACAAAGACAGGACTTCAATATAGCCTAAACAACAACCTACTTGAATGTTTCCCCTCTCCACAGTTTTGGAAATTCCAACTTTCCTCTTGATTATTCCACAACCACTACTTCACAGCAGCACAAAGGCTGACCAATGTAGAAACGGTCTAGTTTGAGTTCTTATAGGAGGATTTGTTTTTAATGGGTGTCATATATAGAATTTGGACACTCACCATCAAATCCATTTAACACACACATCCATATTTACATGCGCACATAAAATTCCTGGCCGTTTTATTTATTTTACCTTCCGGAGCTTGGGGAGTTTTGGCAGATTATCAAGGGAGACCAGATTGACATTGATCATACTGAGGAATTCCAGGTTCAGGAATTCAGACGAGAGACCCATAATCTTGCCATCATCAGAACGGCAGTTATCCAGAACCAGCTCTTTCATCTGAAAAATAAGAAGGGCAAAAAGGATCAATTTTCGCTTGCTTTGGTTGGCGTCACACGCTTGTGCTCTTGTGCCAGTGTGTTAAGTCCCATCCGGGAACTGGGAGGCGCGTTTAGGATAGACTGCACGTACTAGCACCATTTTTATGTTAACCCACACTTTGCTAAATTTTTGATACGATATCATTGCCTCTTCTGGTATCCTGTTTGGACCCACGAGTTTGTGAGTCATGTGCGTTAACCACTGTTCCACAGTAGCCTACCTGAACTGCAGCTTAACTTTTTGCTTAATTACTGGCATGCTAAGCGTGCAGTTCAATGTTGGCGTTTTAAGCCATGAAAAATGATCAATCGACATAAGATGTTGTAGTAGGTTACATGGTGCAATCGTAAACAACAATGTGCGCTGTTAGCTAAGTTAGGCTACTTATTTATTGCTCGGGGTTCAAACGAGACCACGTAATAGACGATACAATGTATCGCAATCGCTGTACATTTACTTCCTATAATACGTTTCTTTGTTGGAAAAAGTAACATAGTCCACCTAACGTTAGCTGTCGCTAAATCAAACTGTTCTACCGACCATGTGCGTTGTTGAGTGTGTGTGTGGAAAAGTGTGCTGCTCTCCAATGCCTTGAAAAGCCGCGCCATAACGTACATTCAAAAAGATAGTAACTAGCACTGGCTAGCTGGCTTGCTAAGAAACATTTTTTTCCCCTAACTATATGACCATAAGTCGTGACTTTTTGCTGCATTTGTAACAGCATAACCAAACACTGGCGATTTTAGAAGGTTTTACTGACTTTACCTCTGCCGGTTTCCTGTTCCGAAGCTCTAAGTTAATTCTTTTCTCCATGTCCATGTTGTTTAGTTGGTACCTCGCTAGCAGTACAGCGCACTTATGGAAGCTTTAGCTAGCTCACAATGTTAACTAACGGACTGCAGTCCCAATCAGTCCCGAAAAATGCTTCGTTATTCAAGCTTTCTAAAACAATATCTAAGCAATACAAACGCAAGCTCGTTTGTGCAGGCTTAGAGCAGCACTAGTAACCACCCCGCTAACGTTAGCTACTTAGCTATTCCAGGCGCCAAGCGGAGAAGACAAAAAGAGTCATTCTAGTTGGATGCACAATTTGCACACGACTGCCCTCGTTGGTCAGTAGTGTGTAGTACAACAAGCACCATGGGACGGGGTTCGGCCATTTGGGCAATATCATCCATCTGCATTTGGGAGTAGAGGCCCAGATAGATACAGAAAGTGACTAACATTGTAGTGTTCAGCCAGCGTATATTTACAAAAATCTATAAGATAAAACATTAAATATATTTTCTTTGTACTGTTTTAAATTAAATTTATGTAAAAGAGAATTTACAAATCACTGCTTTCTGCTTTTATGTCCATTTTACATACTGTCCCAACTTTTTGGAATTAGGGTTTGTACTTATTGACGTAAATGCTGTTGTTTTTCTGTATGCCTGAATGTTTTACTCTTTCAATGTTGCAGTAAAACTGTCACAGTGAAGTATTAAATAGTCACAAGTTTATAAAATGTGGTTAGTAAAAGATAAGAAAATCAGCCAGTGACCACAAATACATTACACATCTATAGAGGGCTCAATGTATCCATAGAAAAAAATGTGCTCATTGTATAATAATCTTGGTTTTGAATCATTTTCTTGTTGATCCTGGAGAGAGCTATCCTGAATAATGTATCAATCATTTATTACTGTGGTTCCCAAAATTTCCAACCTAATGGCTCACTTCATTGGTGTATGTTTTTTATTTGAGCCACTCCTTGTTAAAATATAGCCAAATATGCATTTTAATAAGGGGTGGCTCAATCATATCTCAAAATTGCATATACTGTAGATTGGGGCTATTTATCCAAAGGGCTGTCCCTGGTGAACAAACCCACAGAAGGGCAGTATTGTAGTACACTTTTTTTTATTATCAGCAGCAAGTGCACATAGTTGAGCTAAAAGGCCATAGATCAGACTACATCCAAGCAGAGCAAACAAAAGGGTTAGAGTCCATCTGCAAGTTTCGCCATATAGTAAAAAATACAAAAATAGGAGGAAACCCAAAAGGCTTATTGATTCGAATGCATGTCTATAAAGTACTTGAATGCTACATTTAAGAGTGGAGAAATATTTTTGTTTTGAGCCAGAAAATGTGAGATCTTACAATTAACATTGATTGCCTGTCCTATTAAAATAGGAAAGTAGAAAAAGAAATGAAATTAATCCTAAGCCCCCCTGCATTGCCCACATTGTATTGTTGCTTGCAAGGCATACAAAACTAGAAATAACCGCCTTGCAGTTGTATGCCTCCACCAAGTCAAGTTGCAGTTTACATCCATATCTGTCCAGACTCATATTATGTCGTGAAGACTTTGAAGGAATTTAATAAAAAATGTATGAAGTGTATTTATTGGCGAAATGGAAGTTATCACTATATTGACATGTATGATTCCAGTGAATAATTTCCAGTGAGAAACATGCTGTCTTCACAGAGGACTGATAGAGAAGCTAATTAGCCAGCCAATACAGTTTTGTCATTTTTTTATTTGCAAATGAAATTAGGAAACTGTACAGTCATGTACCTGAACATGTTAAAAGACATACATTTGGCCGCTGATCACTGTTGTAATCAAGCAGCTGAGAACCATGCAAAAAATAACAAAAACGGATGGAGGGTTGAACTGTAGAAAGACAGACTGTTTGTGCTCAATAAATATGTGACACTTTTTTCTAACAATATGTTTTCTCAGCTACAGTGGTAAGCAAAACATTGTCACAGTGAAGTTGACCTTTGAACTTTTGGATATAAAATGTCATCACTTCATCATTTTATCCTATTGTCATAATTAGCGTAGGAATTCTTAAGTTGAGGCCAAAAATGTATTTTGTGAGGTCACAGTGACCTTGACCTTTGACCACCAAAATCTAATCTAATCTAATCATCTATCGCCGGTGCGGAGGCATAAAAATTAAAACAGAAGATTAAAGGACTAGTACATGTACAATCATGCTGTTATAAGCTCTGTAGGAAACATCCCTTAGAGCAGTGGTTCTCAATCTCATTCCTGGGGCCCACTATGTATGCTGGTTTGTGTCAAAGCCAATCTCTTGATCAATTAAGGTAGTTGAAAATGTGTTTAAGCTCTACTTAAGTAACTGTGTGATTACACTTACTTAACACAATGCAGATTTGGCTTGTTGCCATTACCATGCTGTCAGTATACTCCATTCATTTTGCACAGATAACTTCTTGTTTCCACACTCTCAAATGGGACCCAAGTGATTACATCTGTCAGTTTGTAATTGAATCAGTTAAAATGGGAATCTCTTCCAATTGGAATTAGTTGCCATATAGTACATACAGCACAGTAAATTAAAGCATAAATTGGTCTGACCAATTAAAATCCCAGAGATGTGAAGGATATTTATTTTTAGGAGCTATTTCTGGCATAATGTGACTTCAAGAGGGTAAATTGTCCTTCAATAGACTGCAAAAGTGCCATTTAAGAACAATTAGCAGTTATGGAACTTGTATTATGTTTGGAACAAAAACCAGCATACACAGTGGCTGTGTCCGTGCCCTGTTCCCTGTCCACTCAGACCCCTGTCTACTATGTGCCCTGTCCCGTCACATTGCAAGCAGTGTGCAAAAGAAATCCCGCAAAACTCTTTCCAAACTAGTGAGGAAGTAGTTCGTAATATCTTTTTAAATTTTTATTTATTTATTGAGAATATCAATCAGTTAACATATGACAATTGTTACAAAGTGTAGACTATGAATGAAGATAGAATTAACAAAAATGAAAGAGTATTTCGTAATATGACCCACTCTTGTACCATAGATATACATATACGCTCTACGTCTTTTACCATTTTTACTTCCGAGTTACTTACTGAAATTGCTGCGTGAGTGCACAGTTCTGCAGATGAGTGTGCACCTGAATTCCCTCAACAAAACCCTGGAAATAAGGGGTTCATCCTGGTATTTTAAGTGCCCCCATTTGTGAGAAAAAGTCGCCCACTCAAAAGCTTTTTGACGAAGTGGACTCAAATATGCGTACTCGAGGGTGTAGGGCTGTGATTCGGACACAGCCCAGGACAGGGTTGAAAAACACTGCCTTGGAGCAGTAATCTGGCCCTCAAGGTCAGTAGTACTTCTGGTTTTCATTCTTCCCCTCTAATCAGGACTTATTTTAACCTGAGACACCAGGTGAGTTAAATCTCTGGCCAATCAGTTCCATTAATTGATTGATTTTATGGTCTGCATTACTAAATTAAAAATTATAACACACCCAATACACTGTGTCATACATATTTTTATAAATTAAGTTAGGATAGATTATCCTGTCCCATAAATGATCAGAATTATATGTATATATAATACACCAAATTTATATGGAATTAGATTGTTATAAAACCAACAATTTATTAAACAGCAGAGGAGTCATAAGCAGGACACAGCAGAATATTTCCTAAATTACTGTCAAATGATGTTATATTTTTATAATTAATAACTAAAATAGCTAAATACACTTTATTCAATTATATATATATTTTTTTTGAATTTTTGCAAAATGAATCCAATTTAATATTTATCCAATCTTATTTTAACTAATACAAGCCATGTCCAAACCTTTGTTAAACTCCCTCCCGCGATTCTCAAAGTTACAGACATTCTGTGTCCAAATCGATTCCCATCTATATTATTTAGAATGATAGTTGAGTACACTAAATTAGTTTTTAATAGGCAAACTGTCCTCTAAATGTAGTGTACTGAAAATCTCCGGATGATATACTCATTTCCGGGTTTTCACTGATAATAGTATTGAGGATATTTCTCGCATACTGCATGTCACTAAGCAGTATGCATTAAGTAATATACAGTTTGCTAGTACACATTACACAGGATGCAGTAGATAGGGCTCTGATTAAGACAGCCTCTGAGAAGGTGCCAGCAGTGAGCACTCCACTAGGTCAGCAGTTGCTTCGGAGACGGTTCTGAACTACCATCCAGACTGCTGACTCCAAAGTCTGGTTCCAATTGGTCTTCCGTGCAGTGTCCATCAGACATGCAGCTTGTCTTCAGGGGAAGTCCTTCAACATTCTCTGAAAGACCTCAAAAGACAGCACAGGGTAATGCCATAAATACTGATATGATGCCTCAAATTGGAATGTTTCCACTTCAACAGCAGGAAGACAGAACTTGCAATGTTAAGGACCTGAGTAACAGGTGAGTCTAAAACTGTGCTAATGCATAATCTAAATCACAATAGTACTCAATCATAACCACAGTCATTGATTGGATTCATCACCTTGATGCCTGTAGGCTGAGGAGGTCTTGGGTTGGTTCATCCTTTTTCTGGGTATCCATGGGAAGCACTTTTGCATCCAGGGCAAGTTGTGACTGTTCTCAATACACTCTGTGAAAAGAACAACAAGTTAAAAATAGTAAATTTGACACAGATATAATCTTTTATTGTCTTTTTAAATATATTGATTCTGACTTGAATTAAGGCTGTGATATACAAGCAGCTATAAAACTGCCTTTATTTCTGAGATTCATACTAAGTGACCCATAAAAAACAGAATTTTCAAAGAGACATCCAGTGGGAGAGAGGCCAGTGTTGGCACAAATCAAAAATAGACCCCAACTCAATTTCACCTCAACTTTTCCTCCCCGTTGAACTGAATACCTCTAACACGGGTGCACAACTCCAGTAGCGGAGGGCTGGGCCTTGCTGGTTTTTGGTTCCCAACCAATTTCCTTAGTTTTCTGACAGCTCAGAAAACTAAACTAAAATCTTTAGGATACACCTGCAGTCTGTGACTGTAGCTGCTGCTTTTACAAATGTCAGATCAAGGTATGATTGAGCTAATTGAAAATTAGCACAAAATCGTGAAACAGATCAGGCTTGTTGTGTTCTAACAACTCAATGCTATCTACTTAGGCTGGTAGTCTACATCAGTAGGCTAGTTCTCAAACTCGATCCTGAGTATGCTGGTTTCGTTCTAACCACAATTGCCATCCCAGTATTTTAACAAGCTATTAATTTATCTTAATTAGGTGCTTTTCATGTTTGGAGAGATTATTTACCCTCTTAAGCTGCATTGTCAGAAATAGCTAGCTATGCATGCCATGAAGAATAAACGTCCCATGTTCACTTTGTGCTTATTGTACTTTAATGTAAATAATTAAATAAGAGCCAACAATAAAACGGATTGAACAAATCACCTTTTTCTTGGAAGAACACACCTTTCACGTTAGATCACACCAGGATCGACTCTATAGCCTACTCCTTAAAACAGGACTGCACGTAAAATACGAAGTGACAAATGCCGTTTTTGTTTGGAGGAATATACATGCTACTCACCTGCATTGAGCGATGTTTGGACAGTTCTGCAAGCGTTCTTTTTTATTGTCAAAGTTCTGTCCGCCTTATTCGGCACGAACTGTCCAACCCATATCAACTCAGCGGGATGTTTTTTGAACACAGAACGCATTAGGTCCTCCAACATCACCACAGACAGTTCGCTTTCTTCGTTTTCGACAGTTGTGCGCACCAAGCCGAGCAGAGCAGGTCGGATACTGGTTAGTTTTGTACGAGCTCTGACGTCTTTCAGTATTTCTTTTAAACACGCACGATTTTCGCGGCAATTTATAAATTGGCGCTTGAAAATGAATATTATCATTTGAGAATCAATGGTGACTCGCGCATGTTTTAGCCGTGCATTAGTTTCCAGGTGATTCACGTTTTGTCCTCGCGCTTTTCTGTTCTCAACTGTCAGAACGTGCGCTGAATTCTCAATCGGGTCGCAGTAGCTTTTCGTGTCGCATGCTGCAATGTTCTCATTTTTTCCATTAGGCCTACATTTATTATATTCCGTGAGTTTGTCTTTGTTTGTGGTGTCTCGGCTTCGGCGCAGAGGAAGCGTGCCATTGAACAAGTCTTTTACAAGTTCTTCGAAAACATTGACTTGGCTTTCGTCTTCTGATTTAAAAACGTTGCCCACGAGATGAATTCTCTCCTTGCCCCCCATCTCGTGCACTGTTTGCCAGAACGCATCTTCTACTGAAGACTTCCCATCCCTTAGATTCTGAATCTGTAAATCCATTTCCTATATTCCCGGAGCTTTATCTGGAGCATACGGCTGCGAGAACAAGGACTCCCATGTATTGTGAAAGCAGCTGGACATTAATGATGAATACTTGTATGTTTAAAAAGTTAAAGGGGTGGAGTGTAACAAGCGAATGCAATTCACAAAGGCGGGCCTTTCGCTGGTTGGATTTTAAACAAACAAAGCTCGATACAAAGTTCATATTTTGTAATCGACGGAAGGCTATACCCTGATTAGTAAATAAATAACAAGATAAAAGCAAACATTAAAATGTAATAGAATAGGGGTGACATCTTTAAGGATTGCAACCACAAGCCGCACACAAAACCTCCATAATTTTAATTGGCTGATTAAAAATAGCCTGCATTCCCGAGCATTCCAACAATTTAATTTAATTGGTAATTTCAGAGGAATTCGGTTTTTTTAAAGTTTTTTTTTGTGTGACAAATTGATTGACTCCAGTGCTTATGTGTCACTGAAGAAGATCTCCTGACAGCCTTGTGACTAGTCCTTTGCCCCAAGCAGTCAAATACAAAACTTAACACAGTCAGTGCATAGGCTACAACAACCTATTGAAAATAAAGACAGCAAATAGAGATATAGAAAACATTTTCCATTGTAGGTAGCTACTACTGACACACAAGGGGGGGGGGGGGGGATGTTAGAGAGATAGCTCGTATATGTCAACATTTCATCCTTTCGTCATAATGACCTCTGCATTCTAGCTGTTCAGTTTCTTTCTGTTGGACATAACTGTATGATTAAACTGAAGGACTTCAGTTGTAGTCAACACTTTTAAACTTTAAACTTTCTCAAGGGGTGCTGCTCTGATGCATTAGGCCAGTGTGACTGCATGTGATAATGTGGTGTAACTTAGCCAAGGGTGTTTTCAATTAAACACTGCAAATACTGACTGTTAGCAAATACTGCCAATTCAGTTTGTTCTCTGAAGAATTCCATGTTTAAAGACTTAAAGTGGATGTCATAAAGTGACACTGATTAAAGGTTTCTGTATATTATTTAACCCCAGTGCAAAGCAAAAGAATGCAGTTGGGGGGATTCCAGTAGTATTTGCCATTAAGAGGAAATAGGACTGGAAATGAAAGGTCTAACATATCACCTTGGTCAGTGTGGGGAGATCAGTGAGTCAAGATTACTGAAATTTCTGATATGGTGAGGAATGTGCAAGGGACTGAAACATGTAAATCCTTTCTCAAGTGCTAAATGCATTTTCATTGAAGAGTTTTGCAGAAAATCAATGTAATTTGACATTTTTTGTGTTTGTATTAAATATTTGAATTTGCTGCAATATGTTCAATAACAGCAGTGATATTTGTGAAGGTAGTTTATTCTTTGTGATGCTTGAATAATTTGGTTATATAATTTTTTTTACAGTTCTTTAATGCTGAAAGCTTGCCAGTTTAATCCCAGTTTAAAGGTTAAAGTAAGGTTATGTTTATCATCATATGTATATCTGGACTGGGGCTGGAGCACACACTCAGAGCTCAGAGTAAAATGCCTTTATCGGATTGACGTTTCGACGTCTTCTTCAGAGTCTTCTTCTTATATAACCGACCTGTAGCGCGTAATTTGGGATTACCTTTCTTACAATAAATAAAAAACGTTTTGGTCTTACAAACAATATAACATATTTTATTTATTTATATTGCGCCTGAAAAATAATACTAACAAAATTTCATGATAATACAAAGCTACATTTAAAGTATCCTGTTGATTCAAGTACTGTTATTTATGATCAGTAAAACAAACGCTTCAGTGCTGCCCTCCAATGGAGAATATAATACATTTCCAACATCCGGGCAGACCGTTGCTATGGGTGCTTTTAGAAAACAAAGTGGAGAGGCATCTTTCTTAGACGATTGAGTTTAGTTTATCAGTTTTCTTTAGCAGTATTTGACGAAATAACCAATCTTTGCAATTTCATAAAATGTCAAACGCGGTTTTATACGAGATTGGCTGGAATGAAGGTTTTGCTATTCCTGTAGCAAATGCAGAAAATAAAGCGTTGCAGGAAGAGGTAAGTGTCACTGAGCCCACACTAGCAAACCGATTCAGCAAACGTCTGCTTTATATTTAGCTGTCTAACTAGATTACTTAGGCGGAACATTTAGGAGGAAAACACTGGGTTAGTAGTCCCTACTTAATTTGTGTCTTTGAAATACTGTATGCACATTTTCATTAAAATGTTTCCTTTTGGAATTAAGGACAACATTAGAGATACAATTGCTCTGTTTCTTCTCTTTTACATCTTTTCATCTTGCATTTTACAGATTCAGAAGAAACAAAAAGAAAATTCAATCTTGGAGACCAAAATCAGTGAGCATAAAGACAAAATCCAAGCATTATCGGACCATCTCAAAAATGTCAGACAGGAGCTTTCTCACACCCAGGTACACTAGTTTGTATTTACCTGTTTATGAAGAGGGATAGGGACTGAGATACCTAAACAACATGGTTTTGCATTAGATTACGAGTGGCCTAAGAAATTGCATATGCACTATGCAATTTCTTAGTGTTGTTCTTAGATCAGTGGAGAGTTTGGGCTGTATTGACACCTGTTTTTAATGGCCAATGAAAAAAACATTCCCCTGCCCTCCTTTCTATGAATGTTCCTGATTGTATGAAGTCTGCTCCACTGCTACTGGAGGTCTGATGGGGAGGGAGTTTTGTAATGGAGGAACCCATTACTTCAACCCTGTTTTCCCAATGCAGTGTTCACCTAACACATGGGTGTAGACTGCTTTTGCTAACACAAGTGTCACCAGAATTGGTGACCTGTTTCATTTTTAAAAGCTTGAGTGGACGCCCTAGGATATAGTTTCTGCACAGGCTCCAGCTTGTGCAAACAATCAAATTAATGTGGGGGCACATAGGTCATGTCTTTTCCATGGCCAGCTTTGTCTTTGGGATTCCATACTTTTTATAAATGAATGCAATATATGGAGATGTTAAAAAAGATGGACAATAGGTGGTATAGATGGTATTTTTTATATTAATGAGGAAGATTTTCTACCTCTGCCTTTCTGTCACGGTGTCGCCATATCACATGGACAAAGATTGTGTACGTATGGTGTCCATCATGTGCAGAGGTACGCAGATTCTCACAGCATGTGTTATACATCTGAATTTCTGCGTGTAAACTCGCTTTCTGGGGGCATTTTTCTGCTCAGCACTGTTTATACATGTGGTGTTTGTATTCAAACTCAAATGTGTATGTGTAAAAATGTATTATTATTATTATTATTATTATTATTATTATTATATACTACCCAGTAAGACACAAACATTTAACCTGCCAATGAAGGACTGTCAGCCTCGGCCAGTGGAAGTAGGATCCCTCCACAATAATGAATCACAACTGTAACCGGAAACATCCTTTGCTTATGCGTCCTTTTGCTCTATGTTTGTCTGTGTTTGTGTGCTTGTCTGTGTCCATGCGCGTTTTGCCTGCGTGTGCGCAGGCATTCTGTAGAGCGGTGGAGAAGGAGACAGAGTCTGAGGCTCATTTCAAGGCCCTGGCAGAAAGAGAAATGGGACGCCTGAGACAGGAGATCGGTCAGCTGGAGAACGAGCTAGGGGCACTGCGGGAAAGAAGGAATGCACAGGAGGTGAATTTAAACCTGTTTATCATGCGGCAAACGCAAACTACACGCAGCCTTGTGTCCCACTCGGGATGAAGAGGACTAAGAATACACAAACTAAAAGCTGTTATGTCAGAGCCTCCCAGAGTAGCACATCCAGCTAAAGCAAATGTGATAATATGTAATATGAACATATTAAAGTAAATTTCATATGCACAGTATTAATTCAACTTTTAACAGTGTTAATTCAACTCTAGCAGTGTATATGTGAGCCTACTCTGGTCAGATTAGGCTCATATGTACTCTTTTTGAGGTGAATTAACACTGGACATTTTACTGTGTGGTGCAGAGGTGCTTTTGCATGTTATGACCGCCTACGGTTAAAGGAGCTGTATGTAACAAATTTACTGTACTAAATCATAAAATGACCATGATATGTCATCAGAGATTAAGGAAACATGCTAAGTCGAAATACTGGCTTCTCCGACAACAATGCTACAGCCAGTATGTTCTCCTTTGGCCTGTGTGATTCACTATTCTCCGAGCTGACTCCGAGTCCACTGCCCATTACGAACAACCAGATGTACTCCGGCACTCTGACAGCCGATTAATGAATGCCTAAGCTAAGTTCAACATCGTTTCCATTTAGCTAGCTAGCTAAAGATTTAAATATATATATGTATATAGTTACTCGCTAAACATACCACTAACGTTAGCTTATATCTGTGTGACCATTAACATAGCCAGCCATGCATCTAGCTAACATTGACAGAGTTATAAAAAATCCACATGAGTTGGTTTATAATTTGCAAACAATAAATAATAAACAAATTGCAAACGTATACATTAGATGATCGACTTGTGTAGGACTTGTCGGCGCTTGTCATTGTCAAAATAGAATAAGCTCGTCTCAAAATATAATGTTGCACTCAGCTCGTCTTGCGCTCGTGTTCGTTCAGTGTCTCGACTCTCTCCAATATTGTGAATTTGGATTGCAGTACCCATTTTAAACGCTCGGTGTCAATGTTACATATAGCTCCTTTAAGTGTGAATCATGCAACTTAATTTAACCTTTACTAAATCTTTTTCACTCTTGCTGCATTTTCTCACAGAATAACATATTCAAAGCCACTCAAAAGCTTGAAGAGCTCAAGGGCCAGCTGAACTGGGATCAGCAGACATTGGACAACTGGCTGGAGGAATCGGCACAGAAAGACCAAGACACCATGGCCATCCTCAAATACGCCCAGCAAGATGAGAGCAGGATAAAGGTTAGTGGCTTTCGACCTGTAATGCCACTTTAAGGACCTTCGTCTCGTCCTCTGTAATGAAATGCAACAACTCACTACTTACCTCACGTACTGTTACAATGGCAGTGGCGCACATTTTGAATTGAACCTGCGACCCTTGCGCTACCAGCTCAGCACTTTGGTCATTGTATGTACTGAATGCTGTTTCTCACTGCAGGTGCTGACTCTGCGTGTTGAGAAGTTGACCCTGGAGGCCAACCAAAAGCGCAAGGGCCTGGACAACGAACGGACCGAGACCATGACGGCACAGGTTAAGTAACAATGTCCGGTCTGTGTGGTTTAACACTGTGCCATCATCTGCCTAAAATTGGTCTGGAGCTAGCTGACGGTGCTTTTACAGTGAAGCGGTGAAAATCAGCTCAACCACCACCAATGTTTAGCACTCACCTGGGTGATGCAGGTAGGTGCTACACATTGGCAATTAATTTTTTATATGCTGCCACTGTCAGTGGTGTTGTTTATTCATAAAGCATGTTTTTGGAGACAGATCGCACTGGATAAGACTGCTGAGAGCTTGCAGCAAGCCCATGGGGAGCGGCAGGAGCTGATTCGCCAGTGGGGGAACACCATTGAGCAAATGAGGAAGAGGGACCTGGAGCTACAGCAGTGTGCACTGGTAACCAACAGAGGGCACTAGACAGCCTGTTTTCGCAGAAAAATGTACAAAACACACCATATGCATGGCAAGCATGTGCATCCATAGAAAGGGGACACTTGCAATATTATATTTCACTTCCCCTTTTAGTTACTTTCCGAGATGAAGCAGGAGGTTTGGGAGAGGCAAGACCGGATAAAGGAGAAGAGCAACTTCCTGGAAACCCAGGAGGAAAACAACAAAGAGTACGAGAGGAAGATCACGAGCACAGACCGCCTGGCCGCCAAACTGAGGGGCGAGCTCCAGGAGCTGGAGGCCAACCGCACGCGACTGCAGGACGAGGTTCGACTAGCCAGCCTTGCATACCGCCATGCCGAGGACCGCTTTTAGCTTCTCCGTGTGCTGTATAGCTACACTAACAGCAGCCGATCATGCGCTATCAGTGTCTCTCAGAGGGATATAATACATCTTAGAAAAATAATTACCTGGCTTATCACCTATACAATATAGAATCAAAATTAAAGAATTAGAATCCACGTCAGCGCTACTGAAGAACGGCTGATGTCCAGAAAATCTTCTGTCTCTTTGTGAACCAATAAGGCTCTTAGAACGTAAGGTGAGGGGGGGTTCAAGATTAGTTGAAATAACAGTCCTCATGCAAATTCAGATTTTACTAGATGCGGCTTAGTGGGCTGAATGGAAACTTAAAAACGGTATACTATCCTGCTTATTGTAAAACCTGAAATGGCTCAGAGTGCTATGCATTAGGAGTGTTGATCCCATCTCTGCAATGACACAGAAGCCCTCCAGGTCCAGAATAACATGTAGCCCTAGTTTGCAAAATAATTATAGCTCATTATAGCTCTATAAGTATTCTCTGTCCCCACTTGTGCATGAAATTCACATTCCACCTTATCTGTACAGTTGGAAACCTTGCGGCGTAATGTGGACCACACAAACATAGCTGTGGAGGCTAGGAGATCCCAGCTGGCTGGCTTGAAAAAAGAAATTCAGGACAAAAATAACAAGTAAGTAGACATTCTTGCGCTTGAGATCATAATGACATGGGCGGCTGTTAAAGAGGTCACCTAGCTCACAGCTGCCTTTTAATTAGCCCGGCTTGTACTGCCAAACAAGACAGACAAGTGCACTATGCGCATTAGGCTGAAAAACAATACATTTCACAAGTCATCATGGGCTACCACACTAATCCTTTGAACTGATGGTTCTAAAAATGAATCAGCAATGACAATAATTTATTCTCAGTGTGATGTTCAAATGATCTCATTATTAAATAAGCCAAGCTATTTTATTAAATGGAAATTCCTGATGCTACTTTTCTTCAGGTGAAATTTTGAGGCCACACATTAGACCAATAAAGCAATAAAGTTCTTCATATTTGGATTCATAACGAATCTCACCGTCATCCATCAGCCGATACCATGTCAGTTGTCTCAGGTCATTGTGCTCTTTTCTCTCATATTTAGTGCTTAGAAAACAGGTCTTTCAACAACAACAGAGGCTCATGTTCCACATTCAGTGAAGAAACAGGGAGTAAGGCCCATATGAAGTTTCCCTTTGCTCATAATGCACGTTAAATGTTGTGCAAACATTGTACAGCCCTTATTGGTCTCATGTGCCCTGCGGCTTTGTGCCTTGGACTGTGTCCAGAAACTCTAAAGTTTCAAAGTTTAGTCTTCCTTTCTTCTATAGAGCATGGACTGAATAAAAACAGTGGAAACAATCATAGGCGGCCTTTGCCAGTTGGAGGCCCGTTTCAAACCCCCCCCCCCCCCCCCCCCCTCCCCAAATGAGCACCTGCCGAACCATGTATTAAATAACACAACAAACAACGGTTGCAACTGAAATGATCGTACTCACTTTAATATCACGGTTTCTCATTTAGATTTACAGCCTTTAGCTTTCAAAAATAATAATCATTAGACTATTACTACAACAAATGCTGCAACAAGCGCAATGTGCTCTTTCACCACGAACATGCTACGGTGCTAGCCTGGTCGCCAATGTCCCAATTATAGTAGCCTATTCATATTTCTCTGAAATTGTAAACAACTTTAAACCCTCAAAGTTCCAATGTAGGATTGCTACAGTGTCGGCACTTGTGCATACAAAACCGTTTACAACCATCTTGCCACAGTCGGACAATAACAAAGTTGTGCCCAAGTCATTTTGAGCAAGTCCAAGTCAAGTCCCAAGTCTTACAGGGCAAGTCCGAGTCAAGTCTCAAGTCTTAGAGGACAAGTCCGAGTCAAGTCTCAAGTACTTTTTTTATCATTTAATGTCACAATTAAAAAAATTCCATTAATGATTAGATTAAGATTAAGGGTAGAGTAATTGTGATTATTGTATTTACTTTATTTATACAGGGGGATCACAAAGTCTCATTTTCAGATGAGCCCTGTGTAAACACCAATACAGATACAATAGAAGCAAGGACATGAGAGATAAAAGCAATAAAAATAAGTAAATAAAGTTAATAAATTATATATATATATACATATAAATTGATATATACATAAATATGCAAGCAAGACAAATACACAGAAACATCTAAAAACAATTGCATTCATCTATCTAAATATCCATAATCAATAGTTTGAACTCATCAAGAGGAACAAGGTGTTGGAGCCCTAGCGAGCCTTGAAGGTTGTGCCAAATGGGAGGTGCATTAAAACTAAATGAGGCTCTTCCCAGCTCTGTACTCACTCGAGGGATCTCCAGTGCCAAGTGTTCCTGCGAGCGTGTGTTGTAATTGCTGGTTTTGTATTTGAGTAGTGAGCATAAATAGTGAGGTAATTCTTGAATAAGAGCTTTATAGATGAACAATATGCTATGTTTGGGCTCTCCTTACATTAAGGGAGGGCCATCCTACTTTTTTATAAAGCTCACAATGGTGTGTACAGTAGCTGTCCCTGGTAATAAAACGCAATGCAGAATGGTAAACTGAATCCAATTTAAGAGCTGGGGGTACAGCATGTGTGTAAATTGTATCAGCATCGTCGAGTACAGGGAGGAGTGTCGCTTGAACAATAATCTTTCTACTCTCATAAGAGAAACATGATTTATTTCTATATAAGAAGCCAAGCTTTGCCTTCAGACCATTCTGCAATTTCTTAATATGTGTTTTAAAAGATAGAGTATCGTCAACCTAGATACCCAGATACTTATAATGAGGGACTTGTTCGATTTCAGTTCCATTCAATGTGTGAATATGCAGATCATTAACAGAGTTACTAGATCTAGAAAAATACATGAATTTAGTTTTTTTTGCATTTAGTACCAGCTTAAGGTCAATGAGGGATTTCTGGAGAGAATTAAAGCCATGCTGAAGATCAATAATAGCCTGCTGGGCTGAGGGGGCACTGGTATAGACAACCGTATCATCAGCATAAAAATGTAATTTACAATTACTCTGCAAAAGACCAAGATTATTGATATAAATTGTGAACAGCAATGGACCCAGAGTCGAGCCTTGCGGGACACCTTTAGCGATGCTGAGAAAGCTTGATTGTTTTCCATCTACTGAGATACACTGAGTTCTATCCTGTAGGTCGTTTTGAAACCAGATGCAAGCAGAGCTATCAAGACCAATGGCAGATAGCCTTTGTAAGAGCAACTCATGGTCAACAGTATCGAAGGCTTTCGATAGGTCAATGTAGAGGGCTGCAGTGACGCTTTTTATCAAGCGAGCTCACTATGTCATTAATTAATAAGGATGCAGCTGAGATAGTGCTATGTCCGGTTCTAAAACCTGATTGATGTAATAATAATAATAATAATAATGCATGGCATTTATATAGCGCCTTTCTAGATACTCAAAGCGCTTTATAATGATGAGGGGGAAACTCGCCTCTACCACCACCAATGTGTAGCACCCACCTGGGTGATGCAACAGCAGCCATTTTGCACCAGTATGCTCACCACACATCAACTGAGGTGGAGAGGGAGAGAATAATTTTTTTTAGCCAATTAAACTTATTTGACCAGAGTGAAGACTGCCCCCTACTGGCCCACCAACACCACTTCCAGCAGCAACTTAGTTTTCCCCAGAGGTCTCCCATCCAAGTACTAACCAAGCCCACAACCTGCTTAGCTTCAGCCATTCAGCAGGCGCAGATTGCATAGTGGTATGGCTGCTGGCCAAAATGTACATTTGTGTGTACAAGATGTACATTTAAAATACCATGTAAGGATAAAAACGAATGTAACTGAGAATTGATTAGAGTTTCTAAAATTTTTTGCAAGACATGAAAGCCTAAATATAGGGCGATAATTATTCATATCGCAACGGTCACCACCCTTGTGAAGCGGGAGTACTTTAGCTGCCTTCCAAGTCTTAGGGATTGAACCAGAAAGAATCGACATATTGAAGATTTGGGCCAATGGTTCAGCAATCAGATCGGCAGAGAGACGCAGAAGGTATGGGTCAAGCTTATCAGTCCCTGTTGCTTTCCTAACGTCAATTTTAGTTAAGGCTTTCCAAACTTCCAATGTGGAGAAGGTTCTAAAAGAAAATGTATGATTAAGATTTTTATTTAAACAAGCTGTAGGGGGGGCTGTTTGACAGACATTCTGAGTACCAGAGCTAGGTAAAGAGGTGTTCCGCAAACTGTGCCGCAAAGTTTCTATCAAATAAATAACCAGCAGAAATGAAGTGCTGATTAAAGGCATCACTAATTTCCTCTCTATCAGTAATAGTAATCGAATTTGAGATTATTTTCTGAGGAAGATAGGCAGAGGATTTTGTGTTTTTTAGTGGTTTAAATGCTTTCCAGAAAGAGGATGAATTACCCCCACTGATAGCATTTAGATAATGAGAAGATTTAGCTTTTTTTATCTGAAGAGTGCAATTGTTTCTAAGCTGCCTAAAATAAAGCCAAGTCCGTGGATCTTGCCTTGGCCCAAGCTGTATTTCGGTCTCTGAGTATTTCGGTAACTGAGAGAGCTCAGAGGAGAACCATGGATTTGTTCTATTTTTCTATTTCTAAACTGAGCGTGTTTATCAGCCACAGAGAGAAAGGCGGTAGTAAAACAATCGCTAACGCTAACTCAACATCTGGAATGAGGGCAACACTTGATAGGTCCAATTGGTATAAGTCATGAATAAAAGCTTGTTCATTTAAATTCTTAAAATTTCTTCTTAAGATGATTTGAGGTTTAAACTTGGGTAATCTGGTGTTTCTGATGCAGGCAATTGTACAATGGTCCCTAATATCCTGTGCAAATATCCCGCATGCTAAGTATTTGTGGGGCTTGTTGGTTAATATGACATCAATCAATGTAGACTTGGCAGGGTTCTTAAAATTTGGCCTTGTTGGCTTGGACAATAATTGCGAGAGATTTAATTCTATGCATAACTCTTTAAGCCTAGAGGAGTTATCTGATAACCAATCCAGATTTATATCGCCCATAAGTAATCATTCTGATGAGGCATAAGAAGAAATTCAATTCCCAAAGTCCTCTAAGGCATCACAGTTTACAGATGGGGGACGGTAAAAACCAATAACTGTTAAATGATTATTACCCCCAGTGCTGATATCTAAAACAATGTACTCAATGCTTTTGGGAGTTGATGGGGAAGTGATTTCATGGGAAACAAAACATTCTTTAACGTAAATCAATACTCCGCCTCCTTTACTTTTACGATCACACCGGAAAATATTGTATCCATGTATTTAAATATCAGAGTCCAATATTTTTTTTGAAAGCCAAGACTCTGTCAGGATAAAAATGTCGGGAGAGGATTCATTAATCAATACATTAATTGGAATTTGACTCCGTATGTTTAAATGTAAAGTTCCTAGCCAATGCCGAGAGTTAAAATCTTGCGGCGTTTGAATATCAATTTCAGATTCAGAGTCCGATGCTTGAGACAAGGGGCAGAAGATTGATTTGTTTGAGGTTTAACAGTGAACAACCATTGGGTCTATATTTCTGTCGAGGTAGTCGATAACAATTAAAAACAGATATGATGGCAGTAACACAGGGACTTCAAAAGGTGAAAGCCCGTGCCATTAACTCACTGACAGCTGTGTTATAAATAGGAGCAAAAGAATTACACGCAACCGGTGCAAAATGATTACAGCTGTGTTTAAAATCAATTAGCATCGGACTCACGAGATATCACTTATTTTGAGTGAGGAGAGATTGCGTAACTAAATCAATGTTGCTTAAAGGCTAGAGCCAGCTCTGCTCAGATGTCGGCCTATAAGTATTTCCTCCTCCAGTAACTTGCAAAGTTATCAGCAAAAGGAATACTCAGCGCGTTGCAATATCCCTTTAGCCAGATGTGCATTTGACGGATCCGGCTAAATTTAACGTCGCCAAAACAAATAGAAGGAATGGGACCAGAAACGAAACATTGCTTGCCAGTTTCCAAGAGAGTGTTGATGAGATTTTTAAAGTCTGTCTCCAAGTCCACGGAGCTTTCCAGGGAGATGTCATTAGATCCGAAATGGACTACTATTGTAGTAGCTGAAGGACGGTTGAGTGCGATGGAAGGTAAAACTGCGTTAATATCCGAAACCAGAGCTCCCAGGAAACAGAAGGATTCGGCTTTATGATGGTGAAGATGTCGGATCATTGAGGAGCCGAGTATTAGAAGAGACGGGTCAGCCTGACGCAAAACTCGGCGTGGCATCTCACGAGCAATCCGAGGCAGTGGGTTGACTCCAGGGGGCCCTGGGAGTGGCACACCCAGGGAGGAGGTACGGCGAGGCCCACCGCGGAAAGACCAAGGCAGGGTGCTGTGTTTGGGAGGCATGGCAGCTGGAGAGCCTCTAGGGGATCCCCGGTATGGCATCCATCGGGGAATCCGGCGCAGAGGACAGTGCGTGTCAGGCACCGCAGTTGGAGCCGAGAGCCCGTTGTGAGGTGATTCCAGCATCGACATCCCAGGGCCCGCAACGGTAGCACTCGCTGGGGTGGGAGCTTCCTCCAGGACGCTGTATTTATTATCCAGCCTCAGCAGAGGCTCCCGCTCGAGGTGGCGTGAGGAGCATCGTCCCCTACGTCCTGTTACCGATATCCATGGCTCGGTGGCAGCAGGAGTGGAGCAAAACATGGATTTAGGTCCAGCTCCAAACTCGCTCCACGGAAGGCCAGTGGTGGAATTATCGGCCATAGCACCAGTGCATTGGGAGACCAAAAGGGAGTCAAGTAAGTCTTCTCCTTCCTTTATCTGGTGTAACGTTTTAATCTTCCAGCTCTGTGATTTTCTGGCTCAATGCCACACAGCGAGAGCATTGAGCCATGGGGATAGGTGCCGCCATGAATTGAGAACGAAAGAGAAAAAAACACTAAAGACACTAAGGGCTCTATCTTGGCGATCTTGGCACTTGGTCTAAGTGCATGGCGTAAAGTCCATTTAGAGCGTGTCCAAGTCCACTTTTGCTATTTTAACGTTGTTTTTTTTGGGTGCTAAGCACGGCGCAACATCCAAATGGGCTGAACCTAGTCTCTTGATTAATTATAGGTGTGTCTTGGGCGTGACATGCAATAAACCAATCAAAATGTCATATCCCATAGCCTGCTTTTCCACCTTGGCGGATTGCTTATGATGGCGAAACAGACATGCTTGTGCGTGTTTAGTGCGATCAAGGAATAGGCTATATGGATCACTAGTAGCCTATGATCAATATTATTCGGACTAACCATTATGAGTTTCCGGTAATTCCTGACAGTGCTGTTTACAAAATATATGCTGTTAAATTTCGTTAAAAGCACCTGCAACAGCTGAGAATAAGCGACCAATTGCTTCCATCTCACCTTAGAAAACGCCAAATTAGCCTGCTTGTTTAACGAATTTCGTTTGATTATGCAATGAACTCATGTTCAAGCTTCATCCGAAGTTCATTAGGCTACCTGCATTCTAATTTTGATTAATAACATAAATAACGTTATTTTGCCTTAATGATGACACTAAATACAATAAATCTGTCAGGTTGGCAACCCATAGGTTCAGCATATTTTCCCTTGTTTTATAATGTCCTGCTTATGGAAATTGTAAATTAATTGTGTAACGTGCTGCAAATTCTGTTTCTAATTAGACGCTTAGCTAGTTCTCTTTAAAATCTTTTGTTCAGTTATGGAATAACAGGTGAAATCAGCAGGGTTTTAATAAGCTGAGGGTATGGAAACCTTGTCACTGTAATTAAAAAAATATGAAGGACGAAGAATAGTTAAGGTTACAATTAAGTTAACATGATGACATTTATCTCCGTTTTTTAACCATAGGCTATCGAAAAAACCTTATGCACAGCGAGTCCGCTGTAGCCTAGGCTATTTTAAAAACAATATTCACTGGACAAGGTTTTGAACTTTTTTCAGTGACAAACCATTCTATTTACTTACAGGCTGTATTCCTAGATAAACAGAGCTGTATTGTAATGACATCTGAAGTGCATTTTCAGAACTCAAATGTCCGTCTATTGCAGTGCGCGAGTTTTCCATTGAATGACAATTCACGCATTAGGTGCAAATGACAATTTGCGTATTTGGCTTGATATAGGTGTTATCAGCTCCTTTTTAATGGATAGCCATTGTCCCGTACCATCGCACATCGCCTGGATGTTGATGGAGTGGGCTGAGAGCAATGTAATGTGGCATTCCCCTTCGCTGAGGGAAAGATATGTGGACCTATTGTCATGGTTTTGACCCTGTTTCCCCATGCGGTCGTTTTCCTTGGTGGCCACGCGAGGGCGCCGCCCTTTTTGGTAGATGCTTGCTCCGCCCTGCTGAGTTGGGGGAGTTTTCTGTTAAGCGTTTTCACCTGTTCATAGTCACCTGAGAGTTTTATAAGCCTACCGTTTCCTTCGTTCGGGGCTTCGATATTAATTGTTAATTGTTCATTGTTTGTACTGTGGTGTTATTGTTGGCTGTGTATTCTCGTACCGTTTTGGCTATTCGCCTATTTTTTAACGTCTCTTAGTTGAGACAGGGCTTATTTCTTGCTGGCTTGGTAGTCGGTTATCTCATAGAAGTTTGGGACCGTAAATCTCTGCTCTATTTCGCCATAGTGTGCTTTTTCTCCGTGTATGGAGATTTGGGCGTTTCTGTTTGGAACTGTAGTCCAGTTCGCCCCTCGGTGCATGTCGTCTCATGGGAGATTGGGTGTTTGCGCTTCTGCTAGGTTGCTTAGCTGGTAGAGGTGTAGAGTAGCTGTTCTTTGTTCCCCTTCGCCTGTTATTTGGTTTTCTTACTGAGAGACCTGGCATTTTGCTTCTACTCAATTCCGTGTTACTGTGAGCCAGTAAGTAGCTTCGGTACGCTTATCCCCTGTTGTCTCCTTCTCGTGGACTACGTTCCCCTTTGTTGTGAGTCAGGGTTTTTATTTATATTGAGGCTGTCGTGCTATTTTGCGTTGGTCTTTTGTTGCAGCCGTCCTGTACGCCCTTTCTACCTGCGGGACGATTTTGTTTGGAACTGTTGTTCTGTTTCGTTCTCCGGGTGTGTCTCTTTATATGGAGCTTGGGCGTTGTTGTGGACGTGTTTGTGTGTGACTGCGTGTTTTCTAAATATAGCATTGGAACGTTAGCTCTCTGTTCCATTTCGCCTCGTTACTTATTTATTTACTGAGAGGCTAGGGCGGTTGTTCCATTTTTAGCTTGCGTTAGTCTATGGATAGTAAAGTTATGGGACGACGGTGCTCCGTAAAATGTCACCTGTAAAATGTTTCTCTCTCCTGGGAGATCGGGTGTTTATCCTCTTTGTTTTCTTCATTGGACTGCGAGCCTATTAATATCGCCATGGAACGTTAAATCTCTGTTCCTGTGCGCCTCGTTATATTCCTCATCATAGAGAGGCAGGGCGTGTATTTTCTATTAATCTCGCTTTGGTCTAGCCGGTAAATGTCCGGCACTGCCTGTCCTGTTCGTTCCTTTCGGTGCCTTTCTCCTTGCATGGAGTTTTGACGATTTTGTACGGAACTGCTGTTCTGTTTCGTTTTTTAGGTGCATGTCTTCCTATAGGGAAGATTGGGCGATGCTGTGGACACGTTTGTGTGTGACCGCGAGTTTGAGAGTAGCCTGGGAACGTTGGATCTGTTCCTTTCGCCTTTGCGGTGTTTGTTTATTGTTTTATGTTTGTCTTTTCGCTACTCGCCCGTTATGGTGTGTCGTTACCGAGACAGGGCGCGTTATATTTCTGGCTGTTCTGATCCCTGTCCTTACGCTCTACTTAGCGTTTGACAGTTAGCCGGTTAGTAGCGTCTGTAGTGGTGTTTGTTGTTCCTTGTCTTGTCTCCTCCCTTATCTGCGGGTATCCCGCCTTAGTGGCCTAAGGGCTTAATGAATCCCCTTGCTGCGTTTGGCTCCTCCCATCTCACACGTCACGCCCCATTACACCTATGGAACCTTTTATTATCATGCATTTTTGATATAGCCTACACAATAATATTTCACATTGTGATCTAGATATTTTAGTCATGCTTATGCGCGCCCCTGTGTGTAACAGAGAGGAGGGTACGCGCGTTGTGCACACACCTATGTAGACGCACTTATATGCGCCGTTAAAATAACATGTAAACAACTGCGACATGACTTTAGACCAGGTTTGTGGTGGTTCTAGCGCAAGCGCTTTCTGTTGGCTCAAGATAGCAATACACCAAAAATAATCCTGGCCACTCCTCATTTTAAGACCAACGGGTGCAAGAATACATGGTAGTTAAAGGACGTAAGCGTTAGGCGTTATAATGAACCTAGCGCCGGGTGTAAGATAGCAAAGACACTTGCGTTTGGGTTAGCGCCGCTTTGCGCCGGGTGTAAGATAGGGCCCTAAAACTTTAAAACTATAAACCTAAAACTATAAAAACAATAAATAATGCAGATAAAACCAAGGATAAAACAAATATACTTATAAAACTATAAAATTAATAAAACGTTACAACTAAAAATGGTCAGTAGCGAGCGAGCGGATGCATGCGTGCGAGCTGTTCGAACAGATTGCACAGTAGAAGATAATGGGGCTTTAAATCAGATCAGTGAGGTACATTCCCAGTTTATCAACATTTAAAGACATAGTTAAGTCAAATTCTGTAATAGTTGTCTTACCTTGTGACTAAGTCATCAATAGGCCAGTCGTATTCAGAAACTGTCCCATGCCTGCTGCAGCCAATGTTAACTTTGCAATGGTAGACCTAGGGTGGGACCCGGAAATTCCATTTTGAAGTTAATATTAGCCGCAGCAAATAAGTCAAAAGGCCGTTTTCAAACACTACTGGCCTACTGACTACTTACAAGGCAATGAAACAAGAATTGTGTAATTTGGGTAAACTTAATTACAATTGTTTAATCTTTGTCAACACTGGTCATGAGAGTAAAAGAAAAAGTACTCGCATCATTGTGAGAATTGATAACATTTAATGAAGAGTATGGAAAATTGATATTTTTACAGTATGAGACAGGGGCAGCACCATAGATTTCTTGCTGGTGCTATGGAGGGGGGGGGGCTTAATTATTCAGTGGTGTTGCTCTGGGATTTGTAGTTAATACATGCATGTGCAAGGCTCGCCGCAGCATACACACTGCAATCCAATAAATGCCATTTTCTCCAATCCGATTATGCCACACAGTCACCGCTTGAGAACAAGCTCAATCAGCTGGCCAAATAACGTAGCTAATATCCGAAACGCAAGACACTGGCATAGCCCATAGCTATTTACGTGGTGTCTGAGAAGGTGGGTATACTGTGAGGATGGGGTGGTACGCCCCCACCCTCTAGGGGGGTCTGGGGCATTACATTTTGTAAATTTTAACATCATGTTAAATGCATCAATCTGGTGCACTTTCACAGGAAAATTAAGAGCCTAGATCCATGATAGGTGGCTCAAGCATTGTAGCATCAAGCATCTTACAAGTTGATACAACTGCATGAGTTTATGATTGATTGTTTACAGAAGCACATGGATCTGGGCTCTTAATTTTTCTGTGAAAGTGCACCAGATTGATGCATTTTACGTTAACTACATTTTTTTCCCACAAATCTTTGATAAACAGATTATCCTACCTCGTACAACTGGTTTCTGTTGAATGTTGAAGAGATTTTCTTTTTCCATTTTGCCACTGCCCAGCAATGTTGATGTTTCCACAGCGCTAGCTATCGCACTCATGGCTGTAATACATTGCTGTTATGTAAAACCACGTACTTTTTAAGGTGTATATGTTACGGTCAATGTGGGAAACTGGTCGTTTTGAAAAATAACCGGTCATTTTGGACCGTAACATATAAATACATTAGGCTACGTATTTTATGCCAATTATGCACATAACTGTTATGTGGTATTATGAATCTACTGTATGTGATAATTCTGACATTGTAGCTAGTAGCAAGTGTTTTAATGTGGGTCAGAAATGGTCAGATCCATAAACTACAGAAAAATAAGGAGAAGCAAGATGGCATCACTGAAATAGCTTAAAGGGATAGTTCGGAATTTTGGACATAATGTCTCAATTACGACTTACCCATGATGTAGTTGATTGATGGAAACCATTTTCAGATAATTCCATGCTGTCCCTTCTTTTGGACATACACACATACGGTGGTGGAGCGATACTTTACGTTACCTACGAATGTCGTGGCGGCACTGGTCGACTACAACAACAAAGAAGACCAAGAAGTTGCAATGGCCACGTTCGCTCCGCCGCCGTACTTCCACAGAGAATATAGGTCAGCACAAAGTAAAGAATTCAACGATAGTTTGACTTCAAAAATGATGGTATAAACACTCAAAATAACCCTGATAGACTCGTCGTATTTTATTTGCTTTGGGTACACTGTGGAGTGTTTAAGTGCGTTTGGTAGTGGATGCTAGCAGTTACCTTAGAGTTGCGCTAGCATTAGCAATGTGTGTATGTCCAAAAGAAGGGACAGCATGGAATTATCTGAAAATGGTTTCCATCAATCAACTACATCATGGGTAAGTCGTAATTGAGACATTATGTCCAAAATTCCGAACTATCCCTTTAAGTTAGGAACAGCGCCTACAGTGGCTGAATGGGAAAACTACTGGGTCGGCGGTTCTTTTATTCACTGTGATTTTTATTTTTTAAATTATATATAAACTTTTTTCAGTTTATGATTGAGGCGAGGACCCTTTCAGTTGAGAGGCTGTTTCAGGTGAAACGAATGAAACATAGCAAAGGCCGTCTATGGAAATAATATGCCAGAAATCTAACCGAGTCCACCAGTAGTCAAATCTGGTCAGTGAACTGGTAATGGAAGGAAGAAAGGAAGGGAGTGAAGATGCTACTTCTCATAGGCAGGGTCTTGGTTTGTAACTTCTAGATCCTGGGTATGATTCCTGTCCTATCTTAGACGTGTTTGGGTATGGTCCCCCACTGAGAAGTTACCGATGATGAGAAGTAATGCAGGATCTCTAGATGTATGTTTCAAAGTGTTTGCCTTTCGCTTGTGATGTCAGTCATTTAAAGCAGGGGTTCTCAATCCTGGTCCTGGGGGACCCCTGTGTATGCTGGTTTTCGTTGCAACCGCAGTTGCAATCCCAGAATTTTAACAAGCTGTTAATTTTTCTTAATTAGGTGCTTTTCATGTTTGGAGGAATTATTCGCCCACTTAAGACACATTATGTCAGAAATAGCTATGCATGCCATGTAGAACAAACTCCCCATGTTCACATTGTGCTTATTGTGCTATATTGCAACAATTACATAAGAAAAGGTTACAAAATAATGTATTTTCACTCAAATGAAAGAGTGAAGTGAATCAATAGGCTCCTAATTAGGTTGTTGGACACATGTGTTTAACTCAATTTTTTCTTTAAGCTTAAGACAATGCAGGTTTGGCTCGTTATCATTTGCTTTGTGTTTGAATTCTTCATTATCTACGAAATGGTTAATTTTAGTGGCCACGTGTCCACACTTTCACCAATTAGGAGCCTATTGATTCAAATCAGTCTTTAAATGGATCTGTTAAATAATTTTCTTATCTTTTTTAAATAATATAGCACAATGTGAACATGGGGTGTTTATTCTACATGGCATCCATAGCTATTTCTGATATAATGTGGCTTAAGAGGGTGAATAATTCCTCCAAACATGACAAGCACCTAATTAAGAAAAATTAACAGCTTGTTAAAATTCTGGGATTGCAACTGCGGTTGCAACGAAAGCCAGCATACACAGGGGTCCCCCAGGACCAGGATTGAGAACCCCTGATTTAAAGAGTAAGTGCACCCACTGTCTCAGCCTGTCTCCACCTACTACACAATTTAGAAAAATACATGGGGTGACTGAGGGAGAGGGGTGGGGGCGGTCCATCGTCATTTGCATAAATGAACGTACAATGCACAAATAATTTCGTATAACTCGGATCAAACTGTCAAACTAGACATTGCAGATCAAATATGAATCTAGATTCAGCAACTGCATGGCCTATTTCTCACCTCAAATATTTTCAGAAACTTTATTTTAGTAGACTAAGAGAGTGTATTAACAGGACCCCATGTTGTTCTGGTTTAAATACGTGGAGCTGAAACCAAAGGACCGTAGTGCGTCTAACCAATCAGGTGCCGGCTATTTCCGTTGTGGGCGACAACAATTATCCATATGACGTAGAGTTACCTCCAAAGAGGGCGGGGGCAGTGTGGGGAGCAGAAAGGCAATTTCAACCGTTAGAGGGCAACACAAAGACGCTTTTCTACCAGTTTCTTAGGATATGCAACATTATTTCAGAATTGTTGAAATAACGGAATGGTCAAATAAGTTTCATTTTAAGGTAGGCATACAAAGACGTTTACAGTTAAAAAAAAAGAAGTGATCTAGAGTGCAGTCAGTTATTTATGTAAATATTCTGTATTTGTGGACACAAGCCCATTTTCAACGATTAATCCTTTAGAGTTTTTGCACATTCCTGTTCATTGCTGAAGAGCTTGAGTCAGATCGAAAGACCATCTTTCCTCTTTTGTGTTGTAATCCTACTGGACCTTTCTGCAGCTTTTGACACTGTGGACCACCAGCTCCTCCTCTGTATTCGGATTACACTTGGGATCTTAGGCACAGCTCTTAAGAGGATTGAATCTTACATCTCTTGGTTCCTCTCAAATCCCCACCTCCCAATACCTTTTTATTAGTTCAGCTTATGGTATCATTTATGGTTTTATGTTTTTGTTCTTAGGGCTTGTTCTGGATGTACTCTGATGTATTTTTGTCCTCGTTCAGCATAGTTGATGTACATTAGTGCTTTAGTGATGCTACATGTATATTATGTTCTCCTACATTTGAAGTCTCTCTGGTTAAGAGTGTCTGCTAAATGTAATGTAGGTGTGGAGTGCAGTGTGTAATGATGCTAAATGCTAATTGTGTGATGTGGAGTGCAGTGTGTAGTGACATAATTATATATAGTTGTATACATTAATGTGGAGAGTGAAATGATTGTTCTGTGCAGAGTGAAGCATGCCAGCCTCCACAATGCAGCTCTGGAGGAGAAACTGGAGAATGTGACGGAGTCCACTGTCAGCATGGAGGAGAGGGCGACACAGTTAGAGCAGATGCTGAGGGAGGAGGAGCAGACGGAAAAAGTATGTACAGTCATCCCAGTTTTAACCCTCTAAAATGGGAGCAGAATGATATGTTCCTCTGTTGAAATTATTACAATCAGCTATTTTTCTTCATTTACAGCATGTATGTGGATTTATATTAACCCCCCCCCCCCCTTAAAAAAACGTTATAATAAATATAGATGACTTTATCTGAGATTCATATACAAAGCGAAGTGTAATAGGTTTTGCCCCTATGGAATAATATGAGTTGTAATTCCTTGATTGTTATCCTGCTTTTTTGTTGTTTGATGTTTGTTTTCCAGGAGGTTGATTCTCAGCTGCGTGAAAATCAGAAAGTGCTGGCCCGGAGACGGCAGGAGCTGCAGCTGCTCAAGTCCGAGGAGAAGACCCTACTGGCCGATATCTCCGGGAGCCGCGCCACCCTCTCCAACCTCAGCAGCCGATTGGACAAACTGGAGCACAGCTCTCTAAGACAACAGGAGATGATTTACAATAAGGCAAGAGATAAGCCCATATCCAGGAACCTGTAAGATATAATCTCCTCAAAGAAAATAGCCTGCCTTCAGTGACGTCCTTACATATATAACACACCCTTACAAGTGATGTCTTTAGGGAGGTCAGACCCTCAGTAACCTCCTACGTTTTTTCACTAGTCATTAGGAAACAAGGCATGTTGACTAATCAGAATGCGGGACAGAAATTGTAAACTGTAATTGTAAGGGCAATATACAGAATATGATTATGACAATATAATGCCTGCCATGATTTAACGGTCACAATGCAGTATGATTTTCAAGTTTATTTATTTACCCCTCATGCATCCACAAAGATGCGATCTTACTTTTGTAATGCATTCCCAGTAATCAAGCACGTAGCGGTCAGTCCCAGCTGTCAGTCAAATGACGAAATCTGCAAATCCGCACTCCAGCAGTCCATTGGTACCATTCATCAACTACTTTGTATGCTTTAACAGCTGATCCCACCTGGACTGCCTCGACTCAGCTGTCTGCTAGCAGACTGCTGTGGTGCCAATTTGTAGAAAGCCGGTGGATTGACTGTTGTGCCAACAGCGACAGCTAGTGTGGACTGTGTGTTTGCTGACCAGTCCAGAAAACATACAGGCCACCCTCTCTATATGTACATTTAACAAGGACACACAGTGGCATAAAGTAAAAATAAATAAAAAAAACCCATCCCCTAAACAACTATAGTAATAATATGCTGACGTATATTCGTTTGAGGGTAACAGCTGTGTGTGTAACAGGACTTCCAGATACAGCTGCTGGAGAGGAAGCTGTCACGTCTGAGGGGGGAGGGGAACACAGAGGAGGAGCAGGTCCTTAAAAAGAAGGAGTCCGAGCTGGCCGCAGCGCTAGAAGAGAAGAGGAAGACGGCCAAAATGCTGGCGCTGCAGCTGAAGAAGCTCCAGGTGCTCCACAAGGCACTTCGTTTGTCGCTCTGAACAAGAGTTCCTCTTTATCAAAACTAGTCTAAAATGTAAAATAGCCAAATGAGTAATTTGCTATTTAGTTAAGTTGTGTGGACACACATTGGCGTGTATAATACTGAAGATGCGCTGTGGTCTTATCTTCTTGTGGCCTACTTCGTTGACTTATTGTGCTTTCGAGAGGAGCTTTGTGCATTTGCTCTTCCCATACTCAAGCGGCATTCCTCTTGGTTTCAGGATGAGATCCACTGTGCAAAGAAAGAGACAGAGAAGACTGGGGCTCGGAAGCTAGATCTGACTGAGAAGATCGAGGAGATGAACCTCTTCAATGACATCTCTGACAAGGAGCTGAAGAAACTCCGTTTCAAAAAGGAGGTGAGAAGATGAGATAGTAGTGGATAAGAATGGCCTCCCCATTCTGCAAAAGCCAGGTTAAAGATCTCTGTGGTACTACTATGACAAATCAAAACCTGGGGAAATATGGTTCTAGGCACCGAGTGTTTATAAACCAGACCCATTGCATTAGTGTGTGCTTGTTAGACCCTCAGGTTAACGTTCAAATACCTTTAGCCTTTTTCTTCACTTCAAATTCATATCAAGCTCAATTCATGACAAACTGTATGCAATGGCAAGTTTTTCCAGTGCTCTGTGACAATATCATTGTAAGAGTGTCAGCTAGACAGTGTGATGGGTATGCTGACCTGCTGTTCTCCAAACCGCTTCTTGGGAAACAGTACTAGGTGTCCTTTAAAGTGTGTGTTAAGCCGGTCCATTTGTTTGTTCGTACATTTGTTCCAAAGGACACCATGGTGGAGGATAACATAGTGAAACTGGAGGTGAAGCACATGAGGGACCTGCTATACAACAAGGCGGACAGTGTCCTCTCCCTGGAGAAACAGAGGCTGCGGCTGCAGGCGGCCATGAGGGAGAGAGAGGTGGAGATTAACATCCACAGGGAGATGCTTCAGAGACAGATCAAAATTGCAGACCAGGAACGTCAAAAACTCAGGTACTCCAGTCACCTGCATCGCTGATAAATATTTGCTAAAATCAGTGCTTGGTAGAGTGTTCTTTTGCGGCTGGATGGTGAATGGGCCTACTTCACCCATATCAAGTTAACAAATGTTTTCAAAATATTAAAGGGGACATGAAGCACTCGGTAAAGTGGCTCTAGTTCGTTAGCTTTTAAATTAGGTATGATCGTGCATTCAAATCTCAAACCGACCCGTATTTGCTGGAAAAAGAAGTTAAAGTTCGCTTTTTTCCCACTAGGGCGCAGCCATTTTGGACCAACTGGTTATGACGTCACTAGGTTGGTTGGTCTTGGCTGCTCAATGTATTATGGGAAAATAGCTGACTTTCAATGAGCTCAACGAACTGCTTTCAAGAACTCCACATCTGGTTTTAACCCCTTTGCGCAGACCCCCTAGTGGCCATGGCGCTGGCGACTGAACTCGTCTAACACAACACTAGCTAGTTAGCTGCTGAGAAATGGACCAGTCAACCAGCAAACGACCGGTCGAGTCCACAAAAAGCGAAGATAAAAGTTTTATCGACCAAAGCCCATTTGGCCAAACGGCAGTGTGACCTAAATCGGGCAAAAACAAGGGTGAACATTGGCCGGGCATTCCAGCCATGGAGAGACCTAACGTTACGTTTGTTGTTGGGAAATCAAAACTGACCCTGAGTTGGTGTTCTTCTTATTGGACAGGTAATTTTACTGCAAATCATGTGAAATATATTGTGATGTTCCTGATGCTGAGGTTAGCTTGGAATCTGTGACATGTTGCTTACTTGATTGCTAAGCTAGCTAAGTTAACTTGCATCTAGCTGGCTAACATTAGCTAGCTTGCTTGCTAACATTATCACTAGCAAAAAACTGTCTGAGTGGATAATGTTAGCTAGCTAAGTTACATCGATTCAAACCAGACTCCCGGGGCTGATCTGGCTGGTAACGTTAGTTGGCTAGCTTGCCGTTTACAAATTACTTTACCAGCTAACCTTATCAAGCAGCGCCGAATACAGGCCAGGTAGTACGTTATACAGCCACCAAATGTTGCTCGCTACCGTTGTGCGAGTGTGAGAAAGCGCGTTAGCAGCAGGCTGCTGGCTGCAGTTCACTTACGGCCACCGGTGTCAGTAATGAGAAGGATTTTCTGGATGTTACATATATCCCCTTTAAGGTGGAACATTTGCCAGCATTTTCCTGATAGTGGAATATTATTTTATTGTAATCTTATTGTACATAATATACACTATGCCGTATTAGTATGTCCCTGGGCAATACTTGTCACTTGGGGCATGGAAAATACTCATTCAAATTTACTGTGCATATATGCTAGATGAATGTAAAATTTTCATTTGAAAGTGTCTATACTTTATAATGGACAAAGATATTTTATTCATTTTATGACAGGCTTTGGATAGGTTTTTGGACCCATAGATATATATATAGAAAATACAGTCATTTCCACTTGAAAATGATGCAAAAGTGAGTTTTATGAGCCAAAACAGTTGATTTGTAGTCAAATATATGATTATTTTATGATTTACAGCAGTGCACAATTTAGCCATTTTGGATACATTTGGAGTCACTAAGGGACAACAGGGTACACTGCCTATATTTTCCATCATACACTGCCCGGCCAAAAAAAAAGTCACCATTGCACCCGTCATGCATAGTGCCCACTGTACAAGCCTCTGGAGGCAGTGTTATGATCTGGGGTTGCTTCTGTTGGTCATGTCTAGGTTCAGCAACATTATGCAGCAATAAAATTAAGTCAGCGAAGTACCTGAATGTACTGAATGACCAGGTTATCCCATCAATGGGCATATGCCAGGATGACAATGCCAAGATTCATCGGGCTCAAATTGTGAAAGAGTGGTTCAGGGAGCATGAGGAATCATTTTCACACATGAATTAGCCACCAGATTCCTGACCTTAACCCCATTGAAAGTCTTTGGGATGTGCTGGAGAACACTTTACGGAGTGGTTCGACTCTCCCGTCGTCAATACAAGATAGTTAGAGGGCGCATATTTTGAGGTTCAAATGGGCTGAACTTAGCCTCTTCATTAATTATAGGTGTATCTTGGGCTTAACATGCAATAAGCCAATCCGTTTTATCTCCCATTCCCTTTAAAAGCCACCTGCATTTGCACCTTGGCAGATTGCTAAAATAATGGCGGATTTAATAAGAGAGATTTACAGGTAACAGACCTGCTTGTGCGCCTGCTGGTACACAGGGTTAAAGTGTGCGAGCAAGAAATATATGGATCAATATTAGGAAATATTATTCGGACTAACGATTGTATTTTGATATACACAATAATAATCTTAAACATTAGGGTTTAATACCGGCACAGGTTCCCGATAATTCCCAACCAAACTCTTTCCCATTTCCCAGAAATATAATAACGGAAAACAGGAAAATATTTTCCATTAGGTTACATGAGTGCTGTTATTTTAGAAAATATATGCGGTTTAATCTTGTTAAAAGCACCAACAACAGCTGAGCATAAGCTACTAGAACTTGGCTTCCCTCTCAGCTTAAACGCCAAATTAGCCTACTTGTTTAAAGAATTTTGTTTGATTATGCAATGAAGCAACGTATTGCATCAATTCCATGAGGCTGTTCTCACAGCAGACAGATCACAGGCAATGAATTTCAGCTAGTGACGTTCAAGCTTCATTCGAAGTTAATATGGTAGGTAGGTCACTGCCGTTGTACCCTTGAGCAAGGTACTTAACCTGAATCGCTTCAGTATATATCCAGCTGTATAAATGGATAACTGTAATAAGAAGTTGTGTAAGTCGCTCTGGATAAGAGCGTCTGCTAAATGCCTATAATGTAATGTAATGTAATGTAATATTACGTGCATTCTAATATTGATCAATAACATACGTAAATAGCGTTCTTTTGCCTTAATGATGACACTACATACACTAAAGCTGTCAGGTTGGGAACCCATAGGTTAACTTTACGCATATTTTCCCTTGTTTTATATTGTCCTGCTTATGGAAATATGACCAACGTGTTTTTACTGGTAGGTTAATGCCTTAAAACAAGCCCACTTTCCCACGATTCCAGGGACAACGGGAGGGAAAATGTTTTATTTTGGGGAAAAATATTAAACACGCCTATGTAGATGCATATTACATATTGAATCTTCATATTGCGCAGTTAAAGTAACATTGAATCAAAAATTCAAAATAAAAATATATCTTTAATAAAAAAATAAAAAATAACATTGAATCAACTGTGACATGACTTAAGACCAGGTTTGTGGTGGTTTTAGTGCAAGCGCTTAAAGCACGACTGAACTTCGGGTTGTGTAGTTACCTGGCCATGATATGAGTGCAAATGGTGGTGAAATATGTTCATTAGTTGCTCTGTGCTCCCCTGGGGTGGTAATCCAGAATATGGTATTTGTAGCTCTCCATTCACTTCTATAGGGCAGCTAAAACGGTCTCAAAATGACACTTCTAGCACATATATACGAACGCAAACGAAGCAGATTCTGTCAATACAAACAATAACCAGTCCTTGTACGTGTTTTTTTTTGTGTAATTCAAATTATTTATAAAGGGGGTAGAAATTTTTTTCAATGTTGTTAGCAAGCTACCAGAAAAGACTAGCAAAATGTCGGCAGGTCAGTTTGTTTACCATAGATACTACCAGGAATGCTTGCTTCCATGGAAATGTGGACCAATGAGTGGTTTCTGAGGCATCGGCACATTAACGCTGTTTCTGGTGCAAGCATTACCTACCGGATCTACTTTCCAAATAAAATACGAATAAGCCAGGAAAGGGCCATTTAATAAAAAATTTTTAAATACGTACAAGAACTGGTTATTGTTTGTATTGACAGAATCCACTTCATTTGCGTTTGTATACATGCTAGAAGTGTCACTTTGAGACCGTTTTAGCTGCCCTATAGAAGTGAATAGGGGGTGACAAATACCCTATTCTAGATTATCACCCCAGGGGAGCACAGAGCAACTAACAAACATATTTCACCACCATTTGGACTCATATCATGGCCAATTAACTACACAACCCAAAGTTCTACCAAAGTTCAGTGTGCTTTCAGTGCTTTAATGCTGCCTCAAGATAGCAATACGCCAAAAATTATCCTGGCCACTAGCAAAGACACTAGCGTTTTGGTTACTGCCGCTTAGCGCTGGTTGTAAGATAGGGCCCCTGGAGTTATAAAGCCTTAAATAGAACACCCCCTAATTAGGTGTGAATCTGCACAAAGGGGTTAAACCAATCCGTTCCCGAACATCTCGCCACCTTCTAAAATGAGCACGTATGTTTACTGTAGTTTTCGAGCCAGCTTTATCCAATTCTCTTTTCTTTTTCTTTGCATGAAATAGCACTGGTGTGATGGATCATTTTTCCACCATTATTGGGGAAATTTCTAGCTGGTGAAAAACCCATAAAACACATCCTCAGATGGAAATGTGATTTTTTGTGACACTAATGGTGCGAGTAGTGCTAGTAAGTATAGTTTTGATCATTTCAGTCCTGACAAATATCTGTAACTCCTGGCAGAAATTAAGAGACGTCCAGTGAAACTGTTCGCAGTACACTGTAAAAACAAAATAGCATAAAACAACGGAAGCAATGTTTCCAGTGAAAAACAATTAAATGAAGGGGGGAAACTGCATGATTCCTGTTATTTAGCTGTATGAATCCTGTTATTTAACTGCATAAATCCTGTTATTGTATGGGATGATTGTTAAATTAGTTATTGCTGTTATTCTACATGACTTTGACAGTGTTTTGAAGAAAAAAAAGAGTGAAATCCTGTTAACAGTTTTTTAAAAAGTGTACTGTGAAAAAACTGTACTTTTAAAGTAAAATGTTTGGAAACAGTTGTAAAAACACTGTCAAAGTCATGTAGAATGATGGCAATAACTCATTATTTAACGGTTATCCCTTAAAATAACAGGATACATACTTTTTTCACATACTTTTTTTTCTTTTTATGCTTTCATAATTAGCATTGAGGTGCATGAAAGACTCTCCAAAATTGACAAAATGAGGAAGAAGTACGAGATCCTCACAATATCCATGGCAGCCCCAGAAGGAGAGGAGGAGAAGTCCCCAGCTTATTATGTCATCAAAGTGAGTGTTGTTGAAATGACACAATGAGACAACAGGTTTTTTTGGGTTAAAAATCTTGCAATCTCATTGGTTCCAACCAGTCTTAACTGGCATTGAATTATTCACCGATGCACCAGTAGACAATTTTGTGGTTAGAATCACTGCCTCCAGTTGGAGCCCCACCAACAGAAGATTATGAAAGGCTGACCAATGGGTTGTTAGCAAGGCGCATTCTCATAAATTGGTGGATTTATCCCACATTTCAATGTAATGCCATAGGTTATGAGCCTGACAATTGAGTCTAATTCAACCATAATTCATGTCAGCCCAAAAAGGATCAGATGTAGCCTACTGTACAGCAGAAAAATGTACATTTCGGTATATTTAAACCTATGTTTTTACCAGGCTGCACAAGAGAAGGAAGAACTACAGCGCAAAGGGGATGATTTGGATGCTACAATCCGCAAGACGGAGAAAGAAATCCAGGCCCTGGAAAACACACTCCACGTGGTTAGGAGTCACAACACTGCATACCGCAAGGCCTTCAGCAAGGTCACGGAGTCCAGTATGTTGTGCAGTAGCATTTCAGGCATTTCACCCAGCTTCCTTTGTCCGGAATTCTTGACATTTGGCATGTAGCCTGAGATTTTCACAGCTTTCACAGAACAATTCCCTCACATGTTTTTTTGCAGGGTTGTGTCTCAACCGTGACCTGACAGTAAAATTTCCCATGTGTTGTTTCATGTTCATTAGAGTTCTTGATCACAGATGGGAATGTTTCAGCCTTGTCTCTTCTGCAGGTGAGGAAAATCAAGAAAAGCTGAAACTTGAGGACCAGAAGAGGGCAGTGGATGAACTGTATCTCTATAAGAGGAGGCAAATCAGAGAACTCCAGGAAGAGATTCAGGTATACCTCATTGAACCGTCCATTTGATCAGTGAGCTGTTTCATATCAAAATGTATTCGCATAAACGCAAGAGTCGATTTTCACAGGAACTCACAAATGCTTAACGACCATTGTCATCTACGTAAATGTGAAATGCTTAAATGTGAAAAGTAAATCACCAATGCCCATAAACATGGCCAAATGAATTAAGAGCAGTGTTGTAGTGTTGATTGGTGTGGTACCATTTTAGACGACTGTTTAAAAAAAAGAAGAAAAAAAAAGAAAAGATTTTGGTGTGGATTTAAATTTCAGATTGCAACAATATCATAAACAGCAAACTCAGCCTAGGGCCATTTAATGAGACTATAGACATAAAAGCAGACTATTTAGGGGGCCAAGAACCACGTGTATAAACAGGCACCCTGTTGTATTTCTTCAGGCTTATATTACACACAGCACCTGACCAACTAGTCAACGTGGCAGATCTTGCGCTTTGCAAATCGGGGTCAACGTTTGGGAGTAGTTTACAACTTATTGTATCTGTCGTTACCATGATCAAATGAAAAAACTTGATTTAATTTACACTTCCAGGGTATGACGGATACCCTTGAAGATCTGCTGCAGGAGGAAGCCATGCACAGCAGGAAAACAGACGAAGCTGAGTCACAGATCCTGTCCCTGAACAAGGACCTGGTCTCACAAAAAGATAAGCTGGACAGGGTTACCAAACAGGTTTGAGAAAAAACAAACCTTTCTTTTCTCCCTGACATACATAATGGAATACAAATAGAAAGATGTGGGTGAGGTTTAGGAATGACACAAATTCAAGCACCATAAAATCCGGTAGATATACACACAAGTGTATTAGTTGCCCCTAACTTTTTGGTCAAAAAATGTAAAATTGTATTATATTTCTGGAGAATATGATGATTTTGGTACAGCAATAGGTACAAACTCTCCATACCCACCACTTTCCCAATGTGTAGTGCACCATAACTAGGTGACTTGGAAATAAACCATTGGGAAACTATTTGTTAGTTGGTTTGGTTGGTTGGTTAGTTGGTTGCTCTGCTAAAGTGCTAAAAAAAAACTTTCTTCCATAACAGTGCTCCAAGCTGACCAGGGAGATCCGGTCTGCCAAACAGTCCAAAGGCAAGACATGGGAAGAGCATGACATAGACCTACGCGAGCTGAAGGAGTTCAACAAGACTGTCAACAAAGTGCTGCAAGGAGCTATGGAGGAGAACCCTGACCTGAGGTCAGCGCTGCAGACCTACTTTCAGGAGGTAGATTTCCAGCGACACAATTCCACAAATGCCAAATTCTGATCCACAGGCTGATCAGATAGCACAAAATTGTAACTAGTATTATGTTCACAATTAGAGGGCAGCTAGTTTCACCCAAAAGCTGCAAATAATATATTTGGAAATCTAGGAAAATACTATGTGCTAATTACCTTGAATGTATACTGTACTTTGGCTTGATTTATGTGACTCAGTGTGGATTTGTAAAAAACAAACAAAGAAAAAAACCCTTTTTAAATGAAAAAACTAACTTTTTTGTAGGCTAACCTGCCCCTGCCCACATCTGGATCTATGGTAGCCAGCAGACAGAGCTCAAAGTCTGCCTCAGCTCGCAGCTCTGTCAGGTAAGATCAAAAGGCTGAAGCCAAGTCACTGACTCTTTGGCCTCAACTTTCACTAACATTGAAGCAAGAAATACTTTTATTCCTACATAAATATTTTTTAATCACTTCATGGACCAATCAACAAACTTGTGAACCCTAAGAACCCTTCTTTACTCAAAATTAAGGGAAAAGAGCTATGGTGGCTAAATTGTACTAGAGCCCCAACCCTGCCATGTCATCCTAACAAATGTAAAACGGTTCAAATTAAGATACACGGGTAGAGGCATTGGGCCCTATTCACAAAAACTTTTCTTAAATTCTTCTTATTTTTGTTTTATGAAAAGTTCCTATGAACAAATGTGGGATTCATGATTCATCTGTAACTACTTAAATAGACTTTGCATAAATAATAAGCAAACCTCTTCTGCTTCTATACCTATAAGCTTGTTTTCAGACACTCGCACATTTACATCATATCAAAGAACAAATTCAGAGAAGAAGAAAAAATTTATGCCAAAATATTTTCTGTCACATCTGATTGTGCGCATGTTTTGTGAATGAGGCCCATTGTGTCCCTCCTGTATTTGGCCACTTCTATACTTTTGGGTTGTGTTTGTATCAGGTCAGCTGACTCTTCCTGTAGCAGCAGCCTTAGAGCCAGCCCACCCTTGCCAACAGCAGTGTCCATGCCAGTCAGCAGGCAGAGCTCAAAGTCTGCTTCAGCTCGCAGCTCCATGTCCTCTGCCAGGTAAGCACTAAAGACCTACTCCTGAAAAGATCTCTGCAATTACAGAGCATCAATCTTCAGGGTTCAACGGTAAGGTTTTTTCGCACTTGCCCCATTGGGCATGTTGCTAAGAAGCCTATTTGCCAAAACTAAATGTATACTTTCCCACATATGGAAAGGTTCACTTGTGACATGAAATGCAAGATTGCACATTCCTTTTTCGCCTCAGTTGCTTGAGCTAAGAACACAGCAAACTTATCTTGTCACAGGTGTCCCATTAGGATGCCCCCCCCCCGTGTATTAAGACTGGTTCAGCAAGACTGACGGCGAATGAAACAATCAGCCTGACAATTCAGTTATGCGCTCTCTTGGGTGTGGACACCAACAAAAAGGAGCAAGCATTTTTCTGATCAGGAGATTTTGGTGGTACAGGTTCACAAATATTTTAAACAATAAAGGTCTGACTGCAACAGAAAGAAAACACGTTGAAAGATGAGTGGTTGCCTTACTTTGGTTATGATGTCTGCATCTCAGAGCAATAATAGCAACCAATGTTTGGAAAGTGTCCTGACTGGTCTTTGAGCAGGGTGTTTACGCCACATTTAACATCCTATTTGCGCAACACTGGCTTAACCCCTTGCGCAGATGGCAAATTAGCTAATTTTGTCAATTCTCACCTTTGTAGGGGGTGCTCTGTTTAAGGCTTTATAACTCCAGGGGCCCTATCTTACACCCGGCGCAAAGCGGCGCTAACCCAAACGCAAGTGTCTTTGCTATCTTACACCCGACGGTAGGTTCATTATAACGCCTAACGCCCACGCCGTTTAACTAGCATGTACTCTTGCGCCGTTTGGGCGTGTTGGTCTTAAGATGAGGAGTGGCCAGGATTCTTTTTGGCCTATTGCTATCTTGAGCCAGCAGAAAGCGCTTGCGTTAGAACCACCACTAACCTGGTCTAAAGTCATGTCGCAGTTGTATACATGTTATTTTAACGGCGCATATAAGTGCGTCTACAAAGGCGTGTGCACAATGCGCGTACCCTCCTGTCTGTTACACACAGGGGCGCGCACAAGCATGATTAAAATATCAAGATTACAATGTGAAATAGTATTATTGTGTAGCCTATAACAAAAAATACATAATAATAAAAGGGTCCATAGCCTACCTTTCCCTCAGCGAAGGGGAATGCCATGCACATTAAATTGCTTTCAGCCCACTCCATCAACATCCAGGCGATGTGCAATGGTACGGGACACTGGCTATCCATTAAAAAGCAGCTGATAACACCTATATCAAGCCTAATGCGCGAATTGTCATTTACACCTAATGCGTGAATTGTCATTCAATGGAAAACTCGCGCACGGCAATAGACGGACATTTAAGTTCTGAAAATGCGCTTCAGATGTCATTACAATACAGCTCTGTTTATCTATGAATACAGCCTGTAAGTAAATAGAATGGTTTGTGACTGAAAAAAGCTCAAAACCTTGTCCAGTGAATATTGCATTTATTGTTTTTCAAATAGCCTAGGCTACAGCGGATTCGCTGTGCATAAGGTTTTTTTTCGATAGCCTATGGTTAAAAAACGGAGATGTCACCATGTTAACTAAATTGTAACCTTAGCTATACTTCGTCCTTCATATTTCTTAAATTACAGTAACCAGGTTTCCGTACTCTCACCATTTAAAACCCAGCTGATTTCACCCGTTATTCCATAATTGAACAAAACGATTTTAAAGAGAACTAAGCGTCTAATTAGAAACTAAAACAAATTTGCAGCACGTTACACAATTAATTCACTATTAATTTTAATGCCATTCTCTGAACGTGCGCTGCATGTTCTCTGTTTCCCCATGCTGTAAGTCGTACGTTTCACGGTCTTCCTGGGAAAGTGGATTGTTTTAAAGGATTACGCTATGAGTAAAACAGGTTGGTCACATTTCCATAAACAGGACATTATTAAACAAGGGGAAATATGCGTGAACATATGGGTTGCGAACCTGACAGCTTTATTGTAGGCTATTTAGTGTCATCATTAAGGCAAAATAACGGTATGTATGTTATTAATCAATATTAGCCTACTATGCAGGTAGCCTAATGAACTTTGGATGAAGCTTGAACTTCGAGAACTCCATGAGAACAGCCTCTTGGAATTGATGTTTGACACTTTCATTGCATAATCAAACGAAATTCGCTGAACAAGCAGGCTAATTTGGCGTTTTCTAAGGTGAGACTGAAGCCATTGATAGCTTATTCTCAGCTGTTGCAGGTCTTTTTAACGAAATTTAACCGCATATATTTTGTAAAATAACAGCCCTGTCTGGAATTACCGGGAACACATAGGCTAATGGTTAGTCCGAATAATATTGGTCATACTCCATTTAGCCCATTCCTTGATCACACTAAACACGCACGAGCATGTCTGTTTCGCCATCAAGCAATCCGCCAAGGTGGAAAAGCAGGCTTTTAAAGGAAATGGGATATGACATTTTGATTGGTTTATTGCATGTCACGCCCAAGACACACCTATAATTAATGAAGCGGCTAGGTTCAGCCCAGTTGCACCTTGCGCCGTGCTTAGCGCCAAAAAAACACGCTGTTAAAATAGCAAAAGTGGACTTGGACACGCCCAAAATGGACTTTACGCCATGCGCTTAGACTAAGCGCCAAGATCGCCAAGATAGGGCCCCAGGTGTCAGCATCACAGAAACTTAGCAAATGGCTTAAATGACAAAAGACAGTTGTACCATTTACAATACAAACTTTGTAATTGTTTATTTTCATAATTTAAGTCAAAATAAAGTTCCACAAATTCAAAGAAACTTTGGAAAAATGCAAAAAAGTTTTTCTTTAGTTTGCAATTAAATACTGAGAGCTACATATCTATACATTTCCTGGATCATAAACTCTGTGTCCACAAGTTTGCAAAATCTGAGGATGATATGCTGAACTACTAAAGATCTATGATGCAAAATATAAGCAGTGTACCCTGTTGTCCGTTAGTGTCTCCAAATATATCCAAATGGCTAAATTATGCACGGCTCTAAATCATAAAATAATTATATATTTAACTACAAATAAACTATTTTGGCTCATAAAACTCACTTTTGTATCATTTTCAAGTGGGAATTACTATCTTTTCATCAGTATAGGGGGGTAGATATCTATAGGTCCAAAACCCTATCCAATACATGTCATAAAATATATAAAATTAGTTTTGTCCATTATAAAGCATATATATTTGCCCCTTCTGATGGATTAAGATGAAAACATTAATATCACACTGTTACACACACCTAAATATGTAGCCTAATCATTCACAGTTGTACCTCAATAAAAGATCACTTTTTCCTGTACTTTACAGTATGTATACTTTTGCCCTGGGATCACATTTTTCTGTAGTTTAAAAAAAAATGTTCTCATTCATAATGACTCCAAGGAAACTTTTACATTCATCTAGCAGATATCAGCACACAGTAAATTGGAATTAATATTTTCCATTTCTTAAGTGACAAGTATAGCCCACAAAGCCTAAAGTCTATATTATCTATGATAACATTACAATAAAATAATATTCCACCAACAGGAAAATGCTGCCAAATGTTCTACCTTAAATAAAAGTCGGTACATCAAACATAAAATATGACTGAGCAATTAATACTTACACTACAGTGTGTGAAATGCACTCAAAATGCGAAAATAACCATATCTAACATAGCCTAATGGACAAGACAGTGATCGAGTGGAAAAACATACATATGTTTGAAATTCTTGGTAAAAAACCCGATTCCTACAGATTACCCTGTCTCCTGTGCCTGCGAAAACATCATAAGATCCTATCGTTCAAGAATACGTCTTCGGAATCTTAAAACACGTTGAGGTAATTTGAGGCACACTAGCTCGCTACATTATGAATGTTTTTTTTTTCTTCTAGCCAGATTAACGTAGATCACTGGTTCTCAAACTCTGTCCTCGGGGACCACTATGTATGATGGTTTTCGTTCCAACCACAATTGCAATCCCAAAATTACGAGCTGTTATTTTTTCTTAATTAGGTGCTTTTCATGGTTAGAGGAATTATTTACCCTCTTAATACACATCATGTCAGAAATAGCTATGCATGCCATGAAGAATAAAATTCTTACTGTGCTTATTGGGCTATATTGCAAATGGGTAACATTTTTTTTCAAACTGATCAAATTAAAGTCTGGGGTGAATCAATTAGCTCCTAAATAGGTAGTTGAACACGTGTGCTTTTAAGTTCCCTCATAATTTTTTCCTTAAATGAAAAAAAAAACAAAAAAAAAACTGCAGGTTTGGCTCGTTATCATTTTCTTTGTCTTTTCTTCATTATTTATCAAATGGTTAGTTTTAGTGGCCATATATCCACATTTTCATCAATTAGGAGCCCATTGATTCACCTCAGTCTTTAATTTAATCAGTTAAAAAATGTTTTGTAATTTGTAATTATTTGCAATATAGCACAATGAGAATATTGGACTTTTATTATTCATGACATGCATAACTATTGCTATCATAATGTGATTTAAGAGGGTAAATAATCCCTCTAAATATGACAAACACCTAATTAAGAACAATTGACAGCTTGTTAAAATTCCGGGATTGCAATTGTGGTTGGAACGAAAACCAGCATACAGTGGTCCCCCAGCACTGAGATTGAAAAACCACTGACCTAGATAACTATAACATTCTATTTTCAAGTGTTATTCATGACATCATAACGTATTACCTATACCACCTATATCCCCAAATACCTCCCCTCAGATGACTACTTTTACTTTTGATACTTAAGTACATTTAAGGGCATGTAGCCTACTTATATACTTTGATTAAGTATAAATTTGTGGTACTTTAACTTTTTTTTTTTTTTTTTTTTAAATTTGTTTCTGATTTTTCCCCATTTTCTCCCAATTTAGTAGCCAATTGAACCCCTATTCTATTTCAATTCCCCCCGTGTAGCAACCGCTAGAGAATCACCGCTACACAACCCCGTCAGCCGGCGATAGGACGGGAGGGCGCCACGTCCTCTTCAGGGCGCAACTCCTCCAAGCTCCTGACCATAATTCCAGCCCGCCCAGGGCTGCTATGTGCGCAGCGATTCTCTCCGAGCCCCTCCCCCCACCCGGAAGCAACCGCCAATTGCTGCTTCCACAGGGCGCCGGCCATGCTCGGATCTGGCAGGACCGGGGCGCGAACCCCGATCCTCGGAGTACAACCGCACCGACTAAAAGTCGGCGCTTTTTACCGCTGTACCACCGCGATGGCCCGTGGTACTTTAACTTTTACCTGAGTATTTTATGTGGGTAATTGCACTTTTACTTAAAGAAGGGATTTGTGTACTACTTCCACCTCTGCATAGATGTCTAATAGTATAGATAAAACCGATGCATTTTCACTGAAGTATAGTAGTTTTCTCCAGAACGTTAACGTCTTTAGGGCTACGGCTCTGGGGCTACATTGACAGGATTACCTGGCTAGAGATCGGACGAGGCAGCTGTCATTCAACTAGCGTGCTGATGATCATCTGCAGTCACGTCGCATTTTACACAATAGACTCCCTTAAATCGCGGCCCAAGAAGTTTCACTCGCCTGACGGACTAGTGGTCCTGAAATTGGACTTGCCCGAAATGTAAACTACTCGCCTGTGGCGAGCGGGCAAGCTTAATTTCCAGCCCTGGATACATGTTAACTTAGGTAAAAAGAGTTACATGAAAAGGATTAATGTGGCCTGCACTGTATGCCAGTTTGCTATGCTTTATTAGTTTAGCCTCATCCTTAAATAGTGATGTGATACCCATATGAATTGACAGTGCCATTGTATTAGATTTTGTCTCCAGTCAGTTGTTGCTATGTACATTACGATGTTGATGTTGCTGCACTTTCACAGCATGGCCAAGAGTCTGCTGTACCAGAAGCTAATAATTGACCAACTAATATTCAGAGTCTATAATAGATAGTCTCAGTAACCAACATGACCCCACAATTTGACTTCTGTGCTAGTTTATGGAAATATGAACTAACTGAATTGTCCCATTTGGGCAAGTGGCCAAGCAGTTTTCCTAATTCTGCACCTGGTTTAACCCTTGTGTGGTGTTCGGGTCTGTGGGACCCGTATTCAATGTTTACTAAAAGAAAAATACAATTCATAATTTTTTCAACCTGAGACTCATTGGCCTTGGCTCATTTTCTGTGATGAACATGTAAAAGAACACAAAACACAAAAATCACATTTTATCACAAAAAACAAATATCACTTTTATTGATAAATGTGATCTAGCAGAGGTAAATGGTCAATATTAACCATATATGCTGTCTGTATTGCTTGTAATTGAGATAAAGTCAATATCTGTGAAGTATTTTTACGTAAATTGTTATGGCTTTATTGTTTTAAAAACCCAATAATGTTGTGGGTCCACCAGACCCGCGAACACTGGGTGAGTAACAAAAACACGAACACCACACAAGGGTTAATTTACCCCAAGCAAGCAGGCAAGTATTACTATTGAAGCCTTTGGGCTAGACTTGTGTCCTGTTATAGATGTTTGTCGTCTGGTTCTTCCTGTGGTAGCGGCCCGGGAGCCTCAACTCTGCAGGCTCCTCATGTGACCACAGTGGACCTGGGAATGCAGCTGGCCGTGATGAGTCCTCCCCTCACTGCCACCTCTCCGCGGGGCTTGAGACGTGGCAGCTCCGCTGGCAGCACCAGCAGCAGCACCAGCAGCGCTCGCAGCCAGAGGTCTCAACGCAAAAGCCCATAGAACCTCCCTTTCCCACTTAGACTGCTCTGATATTACTGGATGGAAACATTTGTCAAATAAGGTCAACATCACCCAAGGCGTAATTTTCTTCTAGCTCTTAGTAAACAGTGAGTGGTCGATTGAGTTAACTGTCGTGTGCAAATGGCAATACAAAGCCCTGGTTTCATGCTTATCGGTTAACGGTTAATGATCGTTTAGTGAGGTAACGGTCATGGAAAAAAAAGCCAAAATGTGCATCCCTACTGTGTTGGGTCTAGGGGTGCAATGCAACAATATGAAAATTTCACGGTATGATAACCATACAACCTAATACCGCGATTTTTGATATATCACATATCATTTCATCCCCTCATCACTGAGGAGAAGACGGGCTAGGCCAGCAAGGCAAGAGGATTCTGCGCATCGCCAAGTAACACAAAGTTACTTCAAAAATGTTCAAACAAAAATCTGTCTTTTTTTGCCCCCGTCCCAACTGTTTTGGAACATGTTGCAGGCATCAAATTCGGAATTAGCGTATATTTAAAAAAAATCAATAATGTTGATAAGGTAAAACATTAAATATCTTTTCTTTGTACTGTTTCAAATTAAATATATGTAAAAGAAAATTTACAAATCACTGCTTTCTGCTTTTATGTGCATTTTACATACTGTCCCAACATTTTTGGAATTGGGGTTTGTAGTTATCTATAACTTACTCTTGTCTTGAACCATGAACATAACTTGTGGAAGAGAACATGTGTGAGAGATACTTAGTAGCAGCTATCTTGCATGCTTGCTTGGCCTGTGATCTGGTTGCTAGCTGGCAACATTGCAGTATTGTTATTTTCTGATTGTTAGTAAAAGACTGATGAAAAACTTGTGGTCGGTAGAGATTTGACACCTGCTTGCTCCCACTGCAGTGTCTGGTGTGGCTAGAGCTAGCACAACTGTTGCTGAGACAGAGACCATTATACAATGTAGTTTCATATCATGGCTGATCATATAGCTGGGTTAATGTTGTTTGTAAGTCAGAGATTGTGAAATGATCTATTGTTATACTTCATGGTTGATGATATGTCAGTGTTAAATGAGTTTTGTACTTTGGTAGCACAAGATTTGCAATGTCAGTGTATATCAAGGTAAAAAAAAAAAAAAAAGTATATTACACAGGTATGTCATTTGTCATAGAATATATTATGGATATACAGTTTCCATTGTACTGATCAACATCATGTATTTAACTAAAACATGTGTAATACATAGAACGTGTGTCTAGCTTTGATTGCAATGATTCAAATTATGTTGTTTAACTGAAGAAATGTATATTTTGAGCATTTGTTGATGTAGGTCAGTTCTGATTGCAAGGATTAACAATGTTATTTAACTGAGATATGTTCAATACATAGACCATCACTGAAGATGGGAGATGAGAGGTAAAGATTGATGAATTCACCACACAAATGTCTGTATAAGTTCCTTAAGAAAAACGGTTATGTCTTGATTGTATTCAATTTAATTTTGTTTGTGAATGATTTGTCCTAATAAGAATCCAGTTCAACTGGATTGTCATGGAAATATGATAGCCCTGAGACAGCCTCAATTACACTGAAATACACTGGAAGACTGAAAGACAGACTGAAAGACTGATATCATTGGATGTGTGTGGGTGTATGTTCTTTATGAGTAATGTAATACAATTATTCATTGGTTTCTGTAAAAGCTTACTCTTTTAAAGGTAGCATTGATGTTTCAGCATTAATTTATATCTGGGGGAAAAAGTTATGTTTTGATGAAAACATGAATGATAAGATTAATATACTAATAGCGTTTTCCTTTTCTCTGAAGGACAAAGTCTATCAAAACAATATATGTTGAATTAAATTTATATCAAACTGAATACATATGTTGCATGTTTTATCCTGTACATATCTTGGTTGATAAATATTTGTTCATAGAAATCAATATAAGTACAATTAGACCACAATTTATGTTGTGATACTTTACCTAAACACATTAAACCATGAAACAACACTCCTACCATTGTATGTGTAAATAATGCTGTATATATATATATATATATATATATATATACAGCATTATTGTGTGTATATATATATATATATATATATACACACACAATATTTACATACAATATTTAGAGAATTATACCTTGCCTAAACTATCACTGCCAGTACCAACAATTGGTTGGTCAGTGTTAGATTTCATGGAATGAACCCTGCATGTCACATGACAACGCCCTCCTCTGGAGACCAGCACATGAAACCTTCTTCCTTGTTCCTTGTATATCTCTCTGCCTTCTGAAAGGGACAATATCTCTCTCCCTTGAAACAAAAACAAAACCTCTTTTCTTACAAATTAACGAAAAAACAAAATGATCTCTCTTCTTTTATTTGTGGGATATTTCTGTTTATCCTATGGGCAAACCACAATACCAGGTAAGTGAATATACAGTAGGCATCATATGTCCAGTCTTTTAATGTTTCAAATTCAGTAGTTTGGTACTGGAATTTTAACAATATTAAAGAATAGTAAGGCTGAAATGATTTGCCAATCATTGAACTTGAGCTTTGATGGTGTTTTTAATTGCTCAGCTTTTTTCTAATGTGTCAGATTTAATGCTTTAGCAGCCGCACGCCTAACAGAGATAACCTGGCCCTAACCAGACTCTTAAAGAGAATGCATTCAACAAGTTTAGTGGAGGCTACAGTCTACAAGAAATAAAGATCAATTATGATTGAAATTATACTTTCAGCAATATTTTTCAATATTTACTTTCAGTAATATTTCTCCACAGAGTTTATCTCATGTGCAATACCGTTCATCTCTATGCTGTGAAGGACAGGGACTATACCCTGATGACACACTCATTAAAGAAAAGCCACACCATTTATCCTTAAGGTAGAGAGAAACTTACCAAACTAGATTAGCAATTCCTAAAGAAATTGTAGGTGTGGTTGCTTCACAGTGGTATCAATTGCTGGAAATGGTAATGCGGTATAATGGGATCTAAAGAAGGTGAAAATGTAAAAATATGGTGATGTATTTTGTGGTAAGTAGTCTAAAGAACCTGGAAGTGATACAAAGAAGTAATGAATTGTGAAAAAAGCACAAAAAGATGTCAAATCATCTGGGATAGTATTGTTAGGTCATAACAGTGTTGTCAAGGAAGGCATTGTGATGTCATAAGCAGTGTAATATATTACAGCATCTACATTCTATTGCATTGGTTTTCAAAATGTGCCCATTGACTCCCATTCATTTTTTTGGCGATAAAAGGTCAATTATCTGAAAAAGTGTATGTGGTATGAAGTGTATATGGTTTTTGGACACTCGCTGCTTTTAAAGGAACAGCGTCAAACAGACAATTGCAGTAAACCAATGAGTGAAATTCAACACCATATGCTGTTGTCAAGGCTAATAATGTTTTGCCCCGGTTGTACAATATGTTAACCACGGCCAATTGAATTGATCTTTCACTCATTTCAGGATAACATTCTTCTGTTTACAGTACATTATTTTTGCTTTATCATTAAAATTGACGGAGATTTGACGTGAAGAATGAAATGTCTGCAAATTTATATTAATTAGTGCCATTCTGGTTTAAAGGGGTAATTTCATATCTGGGCTAAGGGTTTTATCCTTATCTTTTGGGGACGCTTTGTATAAGTATTCAACTTGAAAATAACGTGTGTTAATGGTTCTTGAACAAATATGTTTGTTCTATTTTCTGTTCTATTCTGTTTGTTTATATTTTCTATCTGGTGTTTTCCCTCTCTCCCTTTCCACTTCCCCGCACCTGAATTGTGTTTTCTCATTCGTTTCATCTCACGTGTTCCTCGTTGTTTCTTTGTTAGTTTGGTATTTAGTCTCCCCTGTTTCTTTGTTCTGTGCCAGATGGTATTGTGCCCTGCATTCGTGCTTGTCTCAGTCTTTCCAGCGTTTATTCGTTCCTGCTCCTCGTTCCTGTTCTGTCCAGCCCTGCTCCAGTCCTCCTGCCCGCCAGTCCTTCCCCGTCCTAGCCCTGCTCCAGCCCTTCAGCCTCCTGTTACCCTGCTCTGATGAATTCCCCGGTTCTGACCCCTGCCTGTTCCTGGACTTCGCTTTTGCTTATTCTGCATTGCCCTGTTTGCTGGACACTGACCCCTGCCTGGAACTGACCACACATTTATTGCACTGTTTGTCTTTGACCCTGTTCTGTCAACCTCGAATAAAGCCTATTTCTTTTTCTGTCAGATTTTTCCATTGACTTCCATAGTGTAGTATAATATAGTATATATATGCTACTGGAAGGCTCCTCCTATTAAGACACTGATGTACTGTTTGGTGACCCCAGTTGTCATAAATCAGGCTGGTCTGGTATGATAGCAGCCCCACAGAGGAGTGCATAATGGGCCTAAGTAGCCATAGTGTTCCCTGAGGATGGAGGGATTCGGCCGGCAGGACAACCATGTCTTATTGGACACTAGTGACCCCTTCTGGTCAATAGAGTATCTGCTACCTGCCTGCCCAATGAGTTGCTGCTGAAGCATGGAATGAAAAGAAGCAACAGCTGAGATCTAGTGTTTAGAAAGAGAGCCTGTGCTTGTATGTGCTGTCCCAAAGAGGTCCCAGAGATGACCCTGTTTTACAAACACAATTGCACATTCAAAATTAGCAGAAAAAAGGGAAAAATAACATTACACCAGTTTTCATTCAGCTAACAATGGATTTTGCTGCATCACAACAGCTCCAACCACGGATCCAAATATGTTTCCTCCTCCTCCAACCATTACACCATCAACAGCTTCAACTTCACCTCCTGCAGTTCTTCCAGCTACCACCACCACTACTACAAATCCTGAAACTGAAACTACATCTTTTGCAGGTGCAGTGATTGTTTTTAAATTAATTAATTCAGTCTTTATGTCTAAAATGTCACTTTTTTTCCCACCAATCTCATTCCCTTTAGTTATTGAACTGCAGGTGTCCGTCAAATCCACTGTTGAACTTAATTTTGTGACAATTTAGTAATTTCTGCAGCAAATAATTTGAAAATATCTGGATGTCCTTTGTAGAGGTTGCCTTCCTAGAATAATACATTTATTAATTGTGTCAGATCTGTCTGTCTGGAATGTAAAAACAAAAAAAAAACGTTTGCATATTTTTAAATGTTTGCATATTTTACAAACATGATGCGTAAAAAAATCTGAATACGGAAATTGTAAAGCACAATTTTTTTATATGAAGTGCCAATGTGTTGGAGAGTGTCACATCCTTTTTTCTCCCTATATATTTACAATTCATTCTATTCTATGAATAGGGTTGTTTTCCTCTGCCCCTGAGTGCATGGGAAAACGAGGTCCATAAATGAATCGTGTAATATGGTGTTTTATCTGGCATATTGCAATGTAACTGCCTTTATTGTGGATGTGTGGTATAACGGAACGCATCTAAGGTTGGTGTTAGCGGGCGGTCACATTATTGTGCATAATGAACAGAACAGGGGTCTGTTCACTATCCACTGAAGAAAATCCAAGGGCCGAAGCATTTGCACTCATATTTCCAGTTTCGAGTGATGCCAGATGTTAATGGATAGGGCACAGGATGACAAACAACATTTATTGTGAATTGCATTTGATTAAATTAATGTTCTAATTTTCTGTTTTTGCGGTAGCTGCTCCTAGTCTTTGGAATAGCCTCCCTATTCACATAAGGTATGCACAGACCCTTACAATTTTTAAGTCGCTCCTGAAGACTCACCTCTTCGCATTGGCGTTCAATTTGAGTTGAGCTTGGCATCTCTACTGTGTCCCTATTCTTTTATGATGGTTATTGTTTTATTGTTATTTATTGATTGTGCTTTTATTATGTAACCTGTGCAGCACTTTGTCAACGATGGTTGTTTAAATGTGCTATATAAATAAATTTGACTTGACTTGACTTGACTTGACTAATGCAGCTGGGAGGGTCCTCTTGTTAAGACACTGATGTAGTGTTTGGTGAGCCCACTCATCTGAAATCAGGCTGGTCTGGTATGATAGCAGCCCCACAGAGGAGTGCATAATGGGCCTAAGTAGCCATAGTGTTCCCTGAGGATGGAGGGATTCGGCCGGCAGGACGGCCATGGAGAGGTGTAAAATCCAGGGGTCAGAAAGTTCCACCCATGAACTCAACCAGTTGATTTCACTACTTAGTTCTACCTCCTGGTTGACGAATTGTTCTAATTAGCAAATCCAGGTCATTGGAACAAAATACTGGAGAGGACTATTACTTTTTGAACCTGGATCAATCGGCCATCTGCTGCCTGACTGCCCAATGAGTTGCTGCTGAACCATGGAATGAAAAGAAGCAACAGCTGAGTTCTAGTGTTTAGGAGGAGAGCCTGTGCTTGTATGTGCTGTCCCAAAGAGGATGTTGCAGAGATGACCCTGGTTTATAATTCAAAATTTGCAGAAAAGGGGACAAATAACATCCCACCAGTTTGCACTGAGGTAACCCAGGTGAAAAAGTAGTATACTTAACTGTAATAAAAATACAATTTAAGTATACAAAGGTTATTACAAGTATACTTTTCCTTTTTATACTTAATTTGAAATATGTTTAAAATGTACTTTTAAAAAATGTACTTCAAGTATAGTCTCAAACACACCTTAATACTTTTAAAGTTTGTTTCAAACGCACTGGTGAAATAATGAAATTGTACTGCAAGCGTTTTTAAGATACCAACAAATCATACCTTTTTTTATTGCACTTAAATAAACTTAAGTACACTGAAAATAGTCCCATTTTAACATACACACTGCACATGAAGTACACTGAAGTATGACTTAAGTTCTACTTTTGAACAACTTTAGTGCACTTAGTATACTTAAAGCACTGCCAATTTAGCACAAAGTACATAATTAGTACAAAAACTACTAAAAGTATATTAAGCAATAGATCACAAGAGGGGGTGCATAGTTGCAAACACATATTTTAAATATATGTATTTGGAATACTGTCCATAACTGTCTGGAGGAGAGAGACGAAACTATATCAGTTCCTGTTATGAATGATCCCATGTACTCAAGGATTTGTGCGTTATTGGATATAATCACTGCAGAGAGTACTCCGCAACTCGACCTTCGGTCTCGTTGCTGCGAGTCACCGCAGTGATTATATTTCCAATAATGCACCCCCTCTTGTGATCTATTGCTTAATTGCAATGTAACTGTCTTTATTGTGGAAGTGTGGTATAATGGAGCGCAGCTAAGGTTGAGTGGGGCTTTAGTGGATGGTAACATTATTGTGCATAATGAACAGAACAGGGGTCTGTTCACTGAGGAAAATCCAAGGGCCAAATCATTTGCACTAATATATTTCCAGTTTCAAGTGACGCCAGATGTTAATGGGAAGGGCACAGGGTGACAAACAATGTGAATTGTGAATGACATTTGAGTAAATTCTTGTTCTAATGCTGCTGGGAGGCTCCCATTGTTAAGACATTGATTTAGTGTATGGTGAGCCCAGGCATCTTAAATCAGGCTGGTCTGTATGAGAGCTGCACCACAAAGGAGTGAATAATGGGCCAAAGTGGCCAAAGTGTTCCCTGTGGTCCAGGTGAAAAAAGATTATACTTGAAATATACTTTTTCAAAGTATACTTTTAGTAGTTTTTGTACTAATTGTGTACTTTGTGCTAAATTGGCAGCGCTTTAAGTATACTAAGTGCACTAAAGTTGTTCAAAGGTAGAACTTGTCGTACTTAAGTATACTTCAAGTGCAGTGTGTATGTTAAAATGAGACTATTTTTAATATACTTGAGTGCACTATGGCTGTATGTTAAAATGGGACTATTTTTAGTGTACTTAAGTATATTTAAGTGCACTAACAAAAATAATGATTTGTTGGTATGTTAAAAATGCTTGCAGTACAATTTCATTATTTCACCAGTGCTTTTGAAACAAACTTTAAAAGTATTAAGGTGTGTTTGTACGGAAGCCCTGAAGCGCAAGGTGAAAAATATCTTTTTTGAAGAGCTATCTCGTTTAAACGAGATAGTAAGTCGTTAATACGAGTTATTATCTCGTTTATACAAGATAGTAAGTCGTTTATACGAGTTATTATCTCGTTTATTCGAGATAGTAAGACGTTTATACGAGTTATTATCTCGTTTATACGAGTTATTAACTCGTTTGTAGGGCACGTTTTTACGAGATATAACTCAGCATGAACTCTGATTTCAATGTGTATTTTGAGTGCAATTAAAGCTGTTTTTGAGTCCTTGCGTGCTTCATTTTAACATGGGGGGACGGGGGGCTATATATTTTTTTAAATATTTGTAACACTTAAAATATAGGCTAATGTTACTGAAAAACACATTTGTTAACTCTAGCTACGTTGTGTATTGAACGAATGATGCATCTATCAGGTTTAGAGATAATTAGCTGCCAACAGGTGGTGTTTATTAGGCTATATTTTATTAGAGATTAAATGCATAAACTGATATTTTACAGTGCAATTGTATCGGTAATAGGAGAGATGTTCTCATTCTCGTCAGGAGAGGGGGTTATTGTTACACGAATGTCTGAAGTAGGGGATTAGATCAGCTTCATTCTGGATTCTGAGTTTGCCATACATTCCTCAACATTTTCAAGACTGGAGTCCGGACCACATAACTGTTCTTATGCTTCGCTCTCAACTGTGATTTCAACGTGCATTGTAGCCTAAGTGCAATTAAAGCTATTTTTGGGTTATTGCGTGTGTCGGCTACTTGGTGCTTCATTTCAACATGGTGAGCGTGACAAAACACTTTAAAATATAGGCTAACGTTACTCAAAAAACACGTTTGTCGGCTGCGTTTTTAACTCTGCGTTGTGTATTGGATGAATGATGCATCTAGAGATAATATTAGTTGGCAACAAGTGATGGTGTTTATTGTATTTTATTAGGGATTAAGCTACAGTCTGGTGTTTTACAGTGCAATTGTATCGGTAATAGGAAAGATGTGCTCATTCTCGTCAGGAGAGACGATACAATTACTATTACCGATACAATACGACTTGAAGTACACTTTTTAAAAGTACATTTTAAACATACTTCAAATGAAGTACAAAAAGGAAAAGTATACTTGTAATAACCTTTGTATACTTAAATTATATTTTTATTACACTAAAGTATACTACTTTTTCACCTGGGGTATGGGATTCAGCCAGCAGGACAGCCACGTCTCATTGCACACTCTTGACCTCTTCTGGTCAATCAGGCATCTGCCGCTTGCCTGCCCAATGAGTTCTGACAAACATAATGTAACTGTCTTTATTGTGGAGGTGTGATATAATCTTGTGGGACAAATATACTGTGCTGTTTCCACTGAGCTAACAATGAATAGTGCTGCAAACACAGCAGCCTGGCCAAAAAGAAAGTCGCCGTTGCACCCGTCATGGATAATGCCCACTGTACAAGCCTCTGGAGGCAGTGTTAAGATCTGGGTTTGCTTCAATTGTTCAGGTCGAGGCTCAGCAATGTTATGCGGCAATAAAATGAAGTCAGCTGAGTACCTGAATGTACTGAATGACCAGGTTATCCCATTAATGGGCATATTCCAGGACGACAATTCCAAGATTCATCAGGCTCAAATTGTGAAAGAGTGGTTCAGGGAGCATGAGGAATCATTTTCACACATGAATTGGCCACCAGAGTCCTGACCTTAACCCCATTGAAAGTCTTTGGGATGTGCTGGAGAAGACTTTACGGAGTGATTAGACTCTCCCGTCGTCAATACAAGATCTCGGCCAAAAAATAATGCAACTCTGGACGGAAATAAATGTTGTGACGTTGCATAAGGTTGTTGAAACAAGGCCATGACAAATGCGCGCCGTAATCAAAGCTAAAGGCGGTCCAACGGAATATTAGAGTGACTTTGTTTTGCAAACACAGCAGCTCCAACAGCTGATCCAAATATGATTCTGTTTCCTCCTCCTGCAGACACACCCATTGCACCATCAACAGCTTCAGCTTCTGCAGCAGTTCTGGCTACCACCAACACAACGGCAAATCCAAAAAATGAAACTCCATCAGGTGCAGTATTTAGAACTTTTGCTCAGCTTTAAGGTTTTTTAAATTAGTTAATTCAGTCTTCATGTCTAAATGTCACCTTTTTTCTATCTGTCTTACTCGCAGTAGTTATTGGACTGCGGGTGTCCTTCAAATCCACAGTTGAAGTTAATTGTCTGACAGCCATTTATGCAGCAGATAATTTGAAAATATCTGAATTTCCTTTGTAGAGTTTGTCCTCCTAGAATAAACAATAATAACCACAAGATCACAATAGAACATTTGCATTTAGTGTAAAGTAGTCATGTGAATGGTATTGTACACTGCCTGGCCAAAGAAAAAGTCGCCGTTGCACCCGTCATGGATAATGCCCACTGTACAAGCCTCTGGAGGCAGTGTTAAGATCTGGGGTTGCTTCAATTGTTCAGGTCGAGGCTCAGCAATGTTATGCAGCAATAAAATGAAGTCAGCTGAGTACCTGAATGTACTGAATGACCAGGTTATCCCATTAATGGGCATATTCCAGGACGACAATTCCAAGATTCATCAGGCTCAAATTGTGAAAGAGTGGTTCAGGGAGCATGAGGAATCATTTTCACACATGAATTGTCCACCAGAGTCCTGACCTTAACCCCATTGAAAGTCTTTGGGATGTGCTGGAGAAGACTTTACGGAGTGATTCGACTCTCCCGTCGTCAATACAAGATCTCGGCCAAAAAATAATGCAACTCTGGACGGAAATAAATGTTGTGATGTTGCATAAGGTTGTTGAAACAAGGCCATGACAAATGCGCGCCGTAATCAAAGCTAAAGGCGGTCCAACGGAATATTAGAGTGACTTTGTTTTGCAAACACAGCAGCTCCAACAGCTGATCCAAATATGATTCTGTTTCCTCCTCCTGCAGACACACCCATTGCACCATCAACAGCTTCAGCTTCAGCTTCTGCAGCAGTTCTGGCTACCACCAACACAACGGCAAATCCAGAAACTGTAACTCCATCAGGTGCAGTATTTAGAACTTTTGCTCAGCTTTAAGGTTTTTAAAATTAGTTAATTCAGTCTTCATGTCTAAATGTCACCTTTTTTCTATCTGTCTTACTCCCAGTAGTTATTGGACTGCGGGTGTCCGTCAAATCCACAGTTGAAGTTAATTGTCTGACAGCCATTTATGCAGCAGATAATTTGAAAATATCTGAATTTCCTTTGTAGAGTTTGTCCTCCTAGAATAAACAATAATAACCACAAGATCACAATAGAACATTTGCATTTAGTGTAAAGTAGTCATGTGAATGGTATTGTACACTGCCTAGCCAAAAAAAAAGCCGCCGTTGCACCCGTCATGGATAATGCCCACTGTACAAGCCTCTGGAGGCAGTGTTAAGATCTGGGTTTGCTTCAATTGTTCAGGTCGAGGCTCAGCAATGTTATGCGGCAATAAAATGAAGTCAGCTGAGTACCTGAATGTACTGAATGACCAGGTTATCCCATTAATGGGCATATTCCAGGACGACAATTCCAAGATTCATCAGGCTCAAATTGTGAAAGAGTGGTTCAGGGAGCATGAGGAATCATTTTCACACATGAATTGGCCACCAGAGTCCTGACCTTAACCCCATTGAAAGTCTTTGGGATGTGCTGGAGAAGACTTTACGGAGTGATTAGACTCTCCCGTCGTCAATACAAGATCTCGGCCAAAAAATAATGCAACTCTGGACGGAAATAAATGTTGTGACGTTGCATAAGGTTGTTGAAACAAGGCCATGACAAATGCGCGCCGTAATCAAAGCTAAAGGCGGTCCAACGGAATATTAGAGTGACTTTGTTTTGCAAACACAACAGCTCCAACAGCTGATCCAAATATGATTCTGTTTCCTCCTCCTGCAGACACACCCATTGCACCATCAACAGCTTCAGCTTCTGCAGCAGTTCTGGCTACCACCAACACAACGGCAAATCCAAAAAATGAAACTCCATCAGGTGCAGTATTTAGAACTTTTGCTCAGCTTTAAGGTTTTTTAAATTAGTTAATTCAGTCTTCATGTCTAAATGTCACCTTTTTTCTATCTGTCTTACTCGCAGTAGTTATTGGACTGCGGGTGTCCTTCAAATCCACAGTTGAAGTTAATTGTCTGACAGCCATTTATGCAGCAGATAATTTGAAAATATCTGAATTTCCTTTGTAGAGTTTGTCCTCCTAGAATAAACAATAATAACCACAAGATCACAATAGAACATTTGCATTTAGTGTAAAGTAGTCATGTGAATGGTATTGTACACTGCCTGGCCAAAGAAAAAGTCGCCGTTGCACCCGTCATGGATAATGCCCACTGTACAAGCCTCTGGAGGCAGTGTTAAGATCTGGGGTTGCTTCAATTGTTCAGGTCGAGGCTCAGCAATGTTATGCAGCAATAAAATGAAGTCAGCTGAGTACCTGAATGTACTGAATGACCAGGTTATCCCATTAATGGGCATATTCCAGGACGACAATTCCAAGATTCATCAGGCTCAAATTGTGAAAGAGTGGTTCAGGGAGCATGAGGAATCATTTTCACACATGAATTGTCCACCAGAGTCCTGACCTTAACCCCATTGAAAGTCTTTGGGATGTGCTGGAGAAGACTTTACGGAGTGATTCGACTCTCCCGTCGTCAATACAAGATCTCGGCCAAAAAATAATGCAACTCTGGACGGAAATAAATGTTGTGATGTTGCATAAGGTTGTTGAAACAAGGCCATGACAAATGCGCGCCGTAATCAAAGCTAAAGGCGGTCCAACGGAATATTAGAGTGACTTTGTTTTGCAAACACAGCAGCTCCAACAGCTGATCCAAATATGATTCTGTTTCCTCCTCCTGCAGACACACCCATTGCACCATCAACAGCTTCAGCTTCAGCTTCTGCAGCAGTTCTGGCTACCACCAACACAACGGCAAATCCAGAAACTGTAACTCCATCAGGTGCAGTATTTAGAACTTTTGCTCAGCTTTAAGGTTTTTAAAATTAGTTAATTCAGTCTTCATGTCTAAATGTCACCTTTTTTCTATCTGTCTTACTCCCAGTAGTTATTGGACTGCGGGTGTCCGTCAAATCCACAGTTGAAGTTAATTGTCTGACAGCCATTTATGCAGCAGATAATTTGAAAATATCTGAATTTCCTTTGTAGAGTTTGTCCTCCTAGAATAAACAATAATAACCACAAGATCACAATAGAACATTTGCATTTAGTGTAAAGTAGTCATGTGAATGGTATTGTACACTGCCTAGCCAAAAAAAAAGCCGCCGTTGCACCCGTCATGGATAATGCCCACTGTACAAGCCTCTGGAGGCAGTGTTAAGATCTGGGTTTGCTTCAATTGTTCAGGTCGAGGCTCAGCAATGTTATGCGGCAATAAAATGAAGTCAGCTGAGTACCTGAATGTACTGAATGACCAGGTTATCCCATTAATGGGCATATTCCAGGACGACAATTCCAAGATTCATCAGGCTCAAATTGTGAAAGAGTGGTTCAGGGAGCATGAGGAATCATTTTCACACATGAATTGGCCACCAGAGTCCTGACCTTAACCCCATTGAAAGTCTTTGGGATGTGCTGGAGAAGACTTTACGGAGTGATTAGACTCTCCCGTCGTCAATACAAGATCTCGGCCAAAAAATAATGCAACTCTGGACGGAAATAAATGTTGTGACGTTGCATAAGGTTGTTGAAACAAGGCCATGACAAATGCGCGCCGTAATCAAAGCTAAAGGCGGTCCAACGGAATATTAGAGTGACTTTGTTTTGCAAACACAACAGCTCCAACAGCTGATCCAAATATGATTCTGTTTCCTCCTCCTGCAGACACACCCATTGCACCATCAACAGCTTCAGCTTCAGCTTCTGCAGCAGTTCTGGCTACCACCAACACAACGGCAAATCCAGAAACTGTAACTCCATCAGGTGCAGTATTTAGAACTTTTGCTCAGCTTTAAGGTTTTTAAAATTAGTTAATTCAGTCTTCATGTCTAAATGTCACCTTTTTTCTATCTGTCTTACTCCCAGTAGTTATTGGACTGCGGGTGTCCGTCAAATCCACAGTTGAAGTTAATTGTCTGACAGCCATTTATGCAGCAGATAATTTGAAAATATCTGAATTTCCTTTGTAGAGTTTGTCCTCCTAGAATAAACAATAATAACCACAAGATCACAATAGAACATTTGCATTTAGTGTAAAGTAGTCATGTGAATGGTATTGTACACTGCCTAGCCAAAAAAAAAGCCGCCGTTGCACCCGTCATGGATAATGCCCACTGTACAAGCCTCTGGAGGCAGTGTTAAGATCTGGGTTTGCTTCAATTGTTCAGGTCGAGGCTCAGCAATGTTATGCGGCAATAAAATGAAGTCAGCTGAGTACCTGAATGTACTGAATGACCAGGTTATCCCATTAATGGGCATATTCCAGGATGACAATTCCAAGATTCATCAGGCTCAAATTGTGAAAGAGTGGTTCAGGGAGCATGAGGAATCATTTTCACACATGAATTGGCCACCAGAGTCCTGACCTTAACCCCATTGAAAGTCTTTGGGATGTGCTGGAGAAGACTTTAGGGAGTGATTCGACTCTCCCGTCGTCAATACAAGATCTCGGCAAAAAATGAATGCAACTCTGGACGGAAATAAATGTTGTGACGTTGAATAAGGTTGTTGAAACAAGGCCATGACAAATGCGCGCCGTAATCAAAGCTAAAGGCGGTCCAATGAAATATGGAGTGACTTTTTTTTTGGCCAGGCAATATAATACATTTTGTATGTCTTGATTATTTTTTTATCCGTGCAAATCAAAACATTAATAACATGTTAATGCTGTACTAGTGCAAAAATTATGATATAGGCTAAATGTTTACAAAAATTATATAGTAAAGGTTGGCTAGAAATGACTAATATAATATTCAGTTATTTTAATATTGTATTTTATTGTTATTTGTCAAACATGCTAAATTTTATCAGCATCACAGAAATAATATCTTGGTAATTGGACATGATACAAATCATATGTAAATTGGAGAGACTGAATTATTATAGGTAACTTTAAATTGTACAATGTCTTCATTGTACTTGCTATGAAAATACCGTTTTTCTTTTTTACCGTGGCCGCAAACAAAGGAATTCCATGATAACTAGACCATCAGCTTCTGCCACTATTGTTTCTTTTGGGTGTGTCTAAAAGTGTATATCGAAATATACACCACTAAAGCGGACAGATCCGCACAGGAAAGGAATAAACGAAAGAAAATGGGAATAAAAACCTCCCAGCGTAAGCCAAATCAAAACAGCCCCAAAAGAGGGCGAACTCGAGAATAGCGAGTAATAAACAACAAAAGAACCTCACGCTCTCAAACAAAGAGCATCAAGAGGAGGTCAGAGAAAAACAAAAGCCCGTGTAAATGGGCAAGCGAAAGAAAATGAAAATAGAATCTGTTACCTTAAGCTCTAGGTGCAAATGAGCTGAACAAAAAAGGTAACAGGTAGAGAGTATAAAGGATAGAGAGCAAGATAGGAAAGAAAAGACTAAACCAATCTATCTCCTAACTCTAACCGGACTTGCTACGTTTCTTATTTGAAACAACCAGAAATGTAGTGACCGAATTCCTTACCGACTTCGATGTCAAATAACAAAGACAATATCGAAGCAGCGGGAAGAGGATACCCTGAGCTATATACAGTACCAGTCAAAAGTTTGGACACACCTACTCATAGGAGTTATTTTTCTGTTATTTTTACTGTTTTCCACATTTTGGAATAGTAAAGACATCAAAACTATGAGATAGCACAAATTAAATTATGCAAAAACCAAAAAAGGGTTAAACAAATTTAAAAAAGTCTTATATTTTAGATTCTTCAAAGTAGCCACCCCTTTGCCTTGATAACGGCTTTGCACATTCTTGCCATTCTCTCAAACAACTTCTGTGGTAAACAGATATTCCACAGGCATTCCACATGCCATCATGACTGTATAAAAGGATATCAAAAGACTCCTGATATCTTATTTCCAGGTACTCTTAGAAGCGATACTATAACCTCTGCATTTGAATGGATCTCTATGGGAATTGGGGGGTGGGACTAGATTTAGCTTTAAATTACACTGGAACAGTGTGGAACACATGGTTGGCTAAGTGCTAGAGTACAGAACCAAAATAACAAAAAATGGGTCACTGTCCAATTAATTATGGTGCTCACTGTATATACAGTATATATTTTGTTGTACATATGTACATACAAATGTATATGTATCCAATGTATATTCACTAAGAGGAGCATCCATTTTCAAACAAAAAATACTCAGGAGAAGACAAAGATTTCCATGTTACGTATGAATTGCATAGAAGCAAAAACATATTTTAATAAATATGTGTATTTGGAATACTGTCCATAACTGTCTGAAGGAGAGAGAAAAAACTATATCAGTTCCTGTTAGGAATGGTCCCATGTATTAAGACGGTGGAGTCAAGTTCAAGATTTCAGAGATTCTGGTCAAATCCTTTTTACACCCTATATATTTACTGATTCATTCTGTGAATGCGGTTGGTTGGTTGTTTTCCTCTGACTGTGAGTGCATGGGAAAAAGAGGTCCATAAATTCATCATATGTAATATGGTGTTGTATATTGCACATTGCAATATAACTGCCTTTATTATGGAAGTGTGGTATCATGGAGCGCAGCTAAGGTTGAGTGTGGTTTTAGCGGGTGGTTACATTATTGTGCATAATGAACAGAACAGGGGTCTGTTCACTATCCACTGAGGAAAATTCAAGGACGAAGAGTTTGCACCAATATATTTCCAGTTTCGAGTGATGCCAGATATTAACGGATTGGGCAGAGGGCGACAAACAATGTTGATTGTGAATTACATTTGCGTAAATTAATATTCTAATGCTGCTGGGAGGCCCCCCTTGTTAAAACACTGATGTAGTACATGGTGAGCCCAGGCGTCTGAAAACAGGCTGGTCTGGTATGATAGCAGCCCCACAGAGGAGTGCATAATGGGCCTAAGTAGCCATAATGTTCCCTGAGGATGGAGGGATTCGGCCGGCAGGACAACCATGTCTTATTGGACACTAGTGACCCCTTCTGGTCAATAGAGTATCTGCTGCCTGACTGCCCAATGAGTTGCTGCTGAACCATGGAATGAAAAGAAGCAACATGTTGCCTCGGCCAACATTTCTTTATTCATTAATTTCTTCACTTCAGCTCTGTTCACTTTATCCTTTTCACACATAACACAATGTCACCATAAAATTAACTACTAGAAAAATTAAGAGTCTACGATAATAGCCTACATTAAGAATTGATAATAGCCTCCTATAAGCTGCAATCCTTTAAGTGATCGGATTTATAAACCGCCAATTCCCCAAACATATCTGATTCATGGTTAGTCACTTTAAAAAAAAAAAACAATAGCCTCCGAATGTGGCTCTAGTCTGCGCTACTCTGCAGATAATGTAGCTGCAAACACTTTTAATTTAACTACTGGAAAAAAAAAGGCAAAAGACGTTTCCAATGTTAACTGTTCAATGTTTCACTTGTAGCCTATTTCACTTGTACTACAGTGAAATGGTGAAAGTCAGACCGACACTGACAAATGGCCTGTATCACGTGATCATACCCCGGCTTTGGTCTTCTGGTTAGCGTCAAGTCTTAGTATTGCGAGAGACGTGGGTTCGTACCTCACCCGGTTGATATTAAAGTGTAATTTCACTTTGGATTCAAACAGTGTGCACATGTTCTGGTTTTCTCATGCAAGAATGTTTTTTTATTGCAAAGGCAAAGACACGTTTACAATATTAACTGTTCACTTGTAGCCTATTAAACAATTCAGTCACTGGACGCCACGACAGTAATGCAATAGGCTATAGCTAACGTTATGGGAACAGGCATCCTATGGCCATTTGTCAAGCAAAGAAAAAAGTTTCAACACAGAATATCATCTGGTTAACATCGCGTTCTTGCATTAATGTAAAAATGCCATTGGCTACATGTTTTAATCTCACACAAATGCTGACAAAAATATTCGTCTGTGTGGAGCGTGCTGTCCATTGCGCCGCGGTCTTTGTCTGATTCACTGTGGAAGCCGAACCTTCAACGCTCGCCTCGGCCAACATTTCTTTCGTATGTCTTCATTCATTTCTTCACTTCAGCTCTGTTCAGTTTATCCTTTTCACACATAACACAATGTCACCATAAAATTAACTACTAGGAAAATTAAGAATTTACGATAATACATTAAGAATTGACGATAGCCTACTATAAGCTGCAATGCCTTGAGATATCTGGTTTATAAACCTCCAATTCCCTAAACATATCTGATTCATGGTTAGTCACTTAAAAAAAATACTATAGCCTCCGAACATTGCTCTCGTCTACGCTACTCTGCAGACACTTACTGCAAACACTTTTCATTATAATAATAATAATAATAATCAGAGGAATAACCTCTGGTAGGCTACTTTCTTAGTAGTACTATGTAGTAGGCTATGTATTTCTTTCAGCTACAATGTGTTTCCGTCTAGCCTATTGTGCATGCATGGCTCCATATTGACTTGGTTAATTAATTTACATGCTTCTTCATGATCCATAGTTCAGGTGGTGCTGTTCATTGTATTTCATCACACATTAAATACATTAAATACATCTACAAACTCTTTTAATGTAATTGTGGGCAATCGGTAATAGGATAAATGTTATCATTCTCGTCAGCCTAGAGGGCGTTATGGTTACGCGAATGTCTTCATGCATTTATTTGGAATACATGTACTATTCTGTATACATGTCTCCCTCGATGTCATTATCTTCATGCATTGTTCATCATTAGTTAGCTACCAAAAATAAGTGATATCTGAACAAAAAAAAGCCAAGTTACTCACGCATAGCCTACAGAGCGCTGTCTGTAAGTCCTTAATTCCAAATTGCAAAAACTAGGCATGCCTGCCTTTAAAAGTATTGATATCAAAATGTGGTCAAGTTACAACTAACAATATTGCCTATCGTAGCTCACACTAAATAAACTAGCTCTATTCCAAAGCAATGCTATCCAAACGTTCCTAAATTATTTAATGCAACTTGGCCCTGTGTTTCTTCATCTTAGCATATGAAGAGATTGTGCCTCATGGAACAACATATGATTTCAATTAATGTTTTTAACAGTTGATGAATAATTACACTCCAGAAAGGATATGGTTATACTTTGTTGGCAAGTTTACTTTAGAAAATGTACAGGTTTTAAAATGTTAACTGCTGCTACAGATTTCTTTACTATATTCACAAGCAGACATTTATATCAAGAAACATCATGTACAATAGAGAAAGGGGGGATGAATAAATAAATGCAGATAAAAATAAGTAATATTTTTAAAATAACGTACATATAGTATTTTTATAGAAACGTATGCAGACATTTTTGTGGGTCAGATGATGGAAAATAAATAATAGTACTAATTTTCTTAACATAATAATAGTTATATTTGTGAACAGAATTTTGTGAACACAAGGATATCTATGCTCTGTAGGACCACACAGGTTTTGATAGAAATCCAAATATTCCAAATAAATAAATCAATAAATAATAATAATACATTTTATTCATTCTGTGCTTTTCATAGACCCAAAGCAGTGGATGCAGGCAATTATTCAAATGTGCCCTATAGTGTAGTAATTTTTCTGTTTAATTTCTAAGTGCAACACATCTGAATCAGAGTATTTCCACTATAAATTATTCTCATTTTGCAGTTTAATGTGGAACATACAGTTTCATTGACCACATTCTCTTGACATGGTAAGATGAAGAAACACAGGACCAAGTTGCATTAAATAATTTAGGAAAGTTTGGATAGCATTGCTTTGGAATAGAGCTAGTTCATTTAGTGTGAGCTACGATAGGCAATATTGTTAGTTGTAACTTGGCCACATTTTGATATCAATACTTTTAAAGGCAGGCCTAGTTTTTGCAAGTTGGAATTAAGGACTTAAAGACAGCGCTCGGTAGGCTATGCATGAGTAACTTGGCTTTTTTTTAACGTCGGAGACGTTTTTGTTCAGATATTTATTTACAGTAAATAAATGGTTAAATATCTACAGTCAAGCCGGAAAGTCTGCACACCCATTTCACCTTCTCCACGTTTTTATTATGTTACAGACTTATACTACAATAGATTGAGTTCATTTTTTGCCTCAAACATCTACACACAATAGCCAATAATGACGAAGTGAAAACAGGTTTTTAGAAAATATGCAATTTTATTTTACTGACAAAAATAGGTTATTTAGGGGTTACATATCTGTACACACCCTTAGCCTAATACTTGGTTGCTGCACCTTTGGCAGCGATTACAGCTTCAAGGCGCCTTGGGAAAGAAGCTACGAGCTTGGCACACTTGTTTCTGGACATTTTTGCCCATTCCTCTTGGCATATCCTTGCAAGCTCCGTCAGGTTGGATGGGGAGCGTCGGTACACAGCCATTTTCAGCTCTTTCCACAGATGTTCAATTGGATTCAGGTCTGGGCTCTGGCTGGGCCACTCAAAGACATGCACAGACTTTCTCCGAAGCCACTCCTTTGTTCTCTTGGCTGTGTGCTTTGGGTCGTTGTCATGTTGGAAGGTAAACCTTCGCCCCAGTCTGAGGTCCAGAGCACTCTGGAGCAGGTTTTCTTCAAGGATCTCGGTGTACTTAGCTGCATTCATCTTTCCCTCTATCAGGACTAGTCGCCCCGTTCCCGCTGCTGAAAAAACATCCCCGCATCATGATGCTGCCACCGCCATGCTTCACTGTAGGGATGGTATTAGCCAGGTGATGAGTGGTGCCTGGTTTCCTCCAGACGTGACGCTTGGTATTCAGGCCAAAACGTTCAATTTTGGTTTCATCAGACCAGAGAATTTTGATTCTCATGGTTTGAGAGTCCTCTAGATGCCTTTTGGCAAACTCCAAGCGGGCTGTGATGTGCCTTTTACTAAGGAGGGGCTTCCGTCTGGCCACTCTACCATAAAGGGCTGATTTGGTGGAGTGCTGCCTGGATGGTTGATCTTCTGAAAGGTTCTCCCATCTCCACAAGGATACGCTGGAGCTCTGTCAGAGTGACCCTCGGGTTCCTGCTCACCTCGCTGGCCAAGGCCCGTCTTCCCCGATTGCTCAGTTTGGCCGGGCGGCCAGGTCTAGGAAGATTTTTGGTGGTTCCAAACTTCTTCCATTTATGAATGATGGTGGCCACTGTGCTCTTTGGGACCTGTAAAGCTGCAGAGATCTTTCCGTACCCTTCTCCAGATCTATGCCTTGACACCATCCTGTTTCTGAGGTCTGCAGATAATTCCTTTGACCCCATGGCTTGGAGTTTGCTCTGACATGCACTGTCAACTGTGGGACCTTATATAGGCAGGTGTTGGCAATCCCCAATCATGTCCAATCAATTGAATTTATCACAGGTGTTTGTAGAAACAGTATCAGTAGCAGTATCAGTGGAAACAAAATGCACCTCAGCTCACTTTTGGGTGTCATATCAAAGGGTGTGCACACTTGTGTACATATGATATTTTACATTTTGATTTTAAATAAAATTTAATAAAAATTAATAAAAATAATTTTTTGTTTTGCAAATAATTGTTTTTTTCTTTTGATGGGAAAGGACTTTGTATAAGCCCTCTGGGCTTCCTTCCTCTCCCAGCACTGTATAGTTCATTTTTTTCTCGAAACAATTGTTTATATTTGTTTATGGTGCAAAATAAAATAAATAAAAAAAATAAATAAATAAATTAGCACAAATGTCTAAAAACCTGTTTTCACTTTGTCATTATGGGCTATCTTGTGTAGAATTTGGAGACAAAAAATGAACTCAATCTATTGTAGAATATGTCTGGAACATAATAAAATGTGGAGAAGGTGAAAGGGGTGTGCAGACTTTCCGGCTTGACTGTACCCTTACCCAACTGTCAAATCAATTTGTACACTAAACATACACTAAACATTTGTATTTAGTGTAAAGTAGTCATGTGAATCATATTGAAATACATTTTGTATGCCTTGATTATTTTTTGTCTGTGCAAATCAAAACAATAATAAGATGTTAATGCTTTACTACTGCAAAATTATGACATAGGCTATATTATGTTTACATAAATTCATTCATATAGTACACATTGACCCAAAATGACTAATGTAATATTCTTTTTTTTAAAACTTTGTTTTTATTGTTTTTTGTGAATATCGTACAGAATAACAAGTACGAAAAGAAAAAAAAAAGAAAAATAAGAAAAAAAAAAGCACAGACAAAATAAAAATAAAATAAAATAAATAAACAGTCAGGTCTGTAAGTCTCTCCTGTATCATTGATAAAGAGAAAGGAGAAGAAATTGGAGCAGTTACATTTCAGTCCACCTCTACGACTTCAACCTTGTTTCACTTGTACATCACCATTAAGATATGAATTTTGTTCATTGACATCCCTCTTATACATCCAAACAAACCCACAGAGTACATTTACAGGTAATTGCAGACCCACACACAAAAATTAAACAAACATCTGCCAAACCTCAGGACACCCAACTAATGTAATATTCAGTTATTTTATTTTAATTTAATCAGCATTACATATATAATTTATTGGTAATTAGTGTGTCATTAAATGTGCATTGTGTAGCACACAATTTGCAGTCCGCAAAAAATATCCACCATACTATTTTCCAACCATACTGTGGAAGCAGGTCGTAAGATGTCCCCCCAGTGTTGCTATGTCCGCGGTTTTACAGATTTTCCAGTTTTACACTTATTTTAAAAAGTAAAAATATGATGATTTATATTTAAAATATGTTGATTTCAGTTAAAATTATATTCTGGGCTAGTTTTGAGTTGCCATTTGGCTGGAAAGTCTTGCAAGATCTGGGAATCCTGCATCCCACCGTTGCGCGGCCATGTCATGTGTTGTTTTTGTTGTATTTGAAGGAAAACGTCAGCGAAGCTGTGCCTCATTTTTTTAAATGAAGCTTCACGTCATATTTATGCGACCACAATGTTTGTGTACTTCTTGAAAAGTATGCTCCCGAATGTATTCAGTAAAACCCCGGAAGTGAGTGTATCATACGGGGGTTTAAAGTATCCTATATTTAGAGAAAGTTTTGCCTACTTAATTACTTTTTTGCCCTGTCTACTCAACAAGCCTACCTAATAGTATGGAAGGGTGCTGATTCGGACACAGCCCATGTCTCATTGGACACTAGTGACCCCTTCTGGTCAATCGAGCACCTGCTGCCTGCCTGCCCAATGAGTTGCGACAAACATAATGTAACGGTCTTTATTGTAGAAGTGTGATATAAACTTGTGGAACAAATATAATGTGCTATTTCTAACAAAGAATGGATAGTGCTGCAAACACAGCAGCTCCAACAGATGATCCAAATATGATTCTGTTTCCTCCTCCTCCAGATATACTGGTATCAGCCTTTACACCATCAACAGTTCCAGCTTCTGCAGCAGTTCTGGCTACCACCAACACTTCGGCAAATCCAGAAACGGAAACTCCATCAGGTGCAGTAATTAATAATTTTACTCCAGCTTTAAGTTTTTTAAAATTCATTAATTCAGTCTTCATGTCTAAAATGTCACTTTTTTTCTACCAGTCTCACTCCCCGTAGTTATTGGACTGCGGGTGTCCGTCAAATCCACAGGTGAACTTAATCTTGTGACAATTAACCCAATTCTGAAGCAGGTAATTTGAATATATCTGGATTTCCTTTGTAATGCTGGTCTTTCTACAACAATACAACTATTATTAGAGTCAAATATGTTTGTCTGGAATATAAAAACAAAAAAACATTTAAATGTTGGTAAGAAAATTTTACAAATTGGATGCTTTAGCTGGTTCCTGGGGACAGTCGTTGAAATCTGAATACTGAAATATTAAATATTTTTTAAATTAAGTGCCAATGTGTTGGAGGGCATCTAGCAGGAGTGTTATTGCAGATATTATTTGTATTTAAAGTAAATAAATTTTTAATTCAATACCCTTCTCCACTTTTCTTTCAGATCATAAATTCATTTTGGCCATATCATATATATGGAATCGCTGTGAAAAATATATCACAAATCACACCAGATTAAACAATAATAACAACAGGATCACAACACAACATTTGTATTTAGTGTAATGTTGTCATGTGGATGGTATTGCAATACATGTTGTATGCCTTGATTATTTTTTATCTGTGCACATAAAAACATTAATAATGTGTTAATGCTTTACTACTGCAAAAATTATGATATAGACTATATGTTTACATAAATCCATTCATACAGTAAAGGTTGTCTCAAAATGAGTAATGCAATATTCAGTTATTATGACCCCCTGTCAAACATGCTAAATCTATCAGCATTACAGAAATTATTTATTTCTAATTGGGCATAATACAAAATCATATGTAAATTAGACAGACTGAATTATTATAGGAAACTTTAAACTGTATAATCTGTACATTGTACTTGCTATGAATATACCTTTTTTCTTTTTCGCCATGGCCACAAACAATGGAATTCCATGATAACTAGATTATCAGCTCCTCTCATTATTGTTTCTTTTGGGTGTGTCCTCTTCGTCCAGCAATGAACACAGCTGATGCTCATCTGAAAAGGAAATTCAACTGCATGTAAAAAAGACAAATCCCAAAGCGATCACCACACACTGGAATTTCTTTACATACCACATTATTGTTTTCAAAATAATGAATTCATATTATTTTATTACAAAATAATAAAAAATACAGCACTGATTTAAGCTAAACAAATGTTTCTTACTTGATATTGGCTAAACAACCATCAAATATAAAAACAATTATTGTACATGACTCTATAGAACATTTTGTTTAAATTTGTTTCTTTTTTTCCATCCTGTCAGCAATACAATTATATTGCCCCACAGAGTGCCTCCTGCCCAGGAGGATTACAGGAGAATTTTAAATACAACGGTCTTTCAAAATATACCCTATACGAATTAGATTCCCATTCTGGTCCTCTCCACATAGACAGCCTTTTCTATGTATATGTATCCAATGTATATTCACTAGAGCATCCATTTTCAAACAAAAAATATCCATGTTACATATGAATTGCATAGATGCAAAGACATGTTTTAAATATATGTATTTACAATACTGTGCATACATTTCTGGAGGAGAGAGACAAGACTATATATAGTTCATGTTGGGAATGGTGGCACGTATTAAGATGGTGGAGACAAGTGCAAGAAATTCAGAGATTGTGGTCACACACCTTTTTACACCCTATAATATTTTCTGATTCATTCGGTGAATGTTGTTATTTTCCTCTGCCCATCTGTGCATGGGAAAAAGAGGTCCATAACATCATGTCTGGTGTTGTATATTGCACATTGAAATGTGAATGTCTTTATTTTGGAAGTGTGGTTTAATGGAGCGCAGCGGTTGAGTGGTATTTTAGTGGGTGGTAACATTATTGTACATAGTGAACAGAACAGGGGTCTGTTCGCTATCCTCTGAGGAAAATCCAAAGGGTGAATGCAGCGTTTGCACTAATGCACTTTTGACCACCATTTCTGTAGCTACCGACGTGAGTGAATAAAAATGGTTTTAATCACATAATTATGCGCACGTCTGCAGTGTGCGGGTCTTTTCGTAACAAAAGGTTTCTACTGGCCTACGCACCAGCCTTCAACGGACTTTAAAAGGTATGTATAAAATCCGTATAAATTCCTCTATTTGTCCAAATATGGTAGTCACGGTTAGGCACTTAACATTATGTTGTTACCGAGAGAAACTGCAGTTTTTTTTTGGAAAGTGCCTTTAATACAGCTGAATAAATCCCAAAGCAAAGGTGCTCAATGGCATCCACAGTATCCAATATGGCCCATATGTAAAAGGTCTTTAAAAGTCCTATAAAATCACATATGCCATGTACAAAATATGTGGTAGAGAAGTAGTATTTCAGACTTTTTATTTTTAATAAAATTAAATAGTTCCCTAACATTCATGGTAGCTACTCCCTATAGAAACATTGAGAGATTGTCAAATATGTAATAGCCTAATCAACATGAACATATATGATTTTTTAAAAACTTTGCAAGTATGATCATATATGATCTTTACAGACCTTTAGCATATGGGTGGAAGTGAACCTATCCTGCCTGGCCAAAAAAAAGTCACAAACTCTAATATTTCGTTGGACCGCCTTTAGCTTTGATTACGACGCGCATTCGTAGTGGCATTGTTTCGACAACCTTATGCAACGTCACAATATTTATTTCCGTCCAGAGTTGCATTCATTTTTGGCCGAGATCTTGTATTGACGACGGGAGAGTCGAACCACTCCGTAAAGTCTTCTCCAGCACATCCAAAAGACTTTCAATGGGGTTAAGGTCAGGACTCTGGTGGCCAATTCATGTGCGAAAATGATTCCTCATGCTCCCTGAACCACTCTTTCACAATTTCAGCCCGATGAATCTTGGCATTGTCGTCCTGGAATATGCCCATTGATGGGATAACTTGGTCATTCAGTAGGCTACATTCACGTACTCAGCTGACTTCATTTTATTGCTGCATAACGTTGCTGAGCCTAGACCTGACCAATTGAAGCAACCCTAGATCATAACACTGCATCCAGAGGCTTGTACAGTGGGCACTATGCATGACGGGTGCAACGGCGACATTTTTTGACCAGGCAGTTTATAACCTATGTGAACATTTTTATTTGAGAATTAAGTTTTCTTGCAGTCATACGCGTTTCGATGTTCGTGGTGTCATTAGCGAACTGCTAATTTACCGTTGGATTTACCTCGGGTATGTGGTCTGTCCCCATTCGGCCACCGTAGTGAACGGGCTGCTAGGCGAGCTGAAGACGAATGACAACATGGCTGGGAGAGTTGGAAAACAGAATCGTGCCACCTCAGGTGCTGGAAATGCCAACAGAAAAGGTGCTCCCGACCAAGAGGAAGAGGAGTTGCCGCTTCAGGCTGTCCTTGTAGCTGATAGCTTCAATCGGAGATTTTTCCCCATCACAAAAGATCAGCCAAGAGTAAGTATAGGTCGGGTAGCGTTAGCCTTATGTGCATGGTGGTGATGCTAAGTGGAAATTCACGTTTGATCACGACAGTCAGTATTTCATAAAATATTATTGAGCTGACGTTAGGTAACACTAGCTACCTTCCGAACTAGAAGCGAGCAAGCAAGCTAACGTGTTTGAGCGCGATGAAAGAGTCCTTCAATAGTTCCGATCGTGATTGGGCACTTCTGACGACTTGCTAACGTTGGGTCGCTAAGCTATTAGTTGTTGGTAGCATACGGTTGAATTAGTGATGCTAGCGAATGCTATACAGCTACCTGGTCGTGAAACATGTTTCTATTTTGTTAAATTAACATTCAGTCATTTGATTCAATCTTCAGCGCCACCTGACTTAATCGCATTTGCTAACTAGCTTCCACGTTAACTTACAGTCAAGCCGGAAAGTCTGGACACCCCTTTCACCTTCTCCACGTTTTATTACGTTACATACATATTCTACAATAAATTGAGTTAATTTTTTGTCTCAGAATTCTACACAAAATAGCCCATATGACAAAGTGAAAACAGGTTTTTAGACATTTGTGCTAATTTATTAAAAATCTAAATGTAAAATATACGTACACAAGTGTGCACACCCTTTGATATGACACCCAAAAGTGAGCTGAGGTGCATTTTGTTTCCACTGATACTGCTTGAGATGTTTCTACAACTTAATTGGAGTCCACCTGTGATAAATTCAATTGATTGGACATGATTGGGGATTGCCAACACCTGCCTATATAAGGTCCCACAGTTGACAGTGCATGTCAGAGCAAACTCCAAGCCATGGGGTCAAAGGAATTATCTGCAGACCTCAGAAACAGGATTGTGTCAAGGCATAGATCTGGAGAAGGGTACGGAAAAATCTGACAGAGCTCCAGCGTATCCTTGTGGAGATGGGAGAACCTTTCAGAAGATCAACCATCCAGGCAGCACTCCACCAATCAGGCCTTTATGGTAGAGTGGCCAGACGGAAGCCCCTCTTTAGTAAAAGGCACATCACAGCCCGCTTGGAGTTTGCCAAAAGGCATCTAGAGGACTCTCAAACCATGAGAATCAAGATTCTCTGGTCTGATGAAACCAAAATTGAACTTTTTGGCCTGAATACCAAGCGTCTCGTCTGGAGGAAACCAGGCACCGCTCATCACCTGGCTAATACCATCCCTACAGTGAAGCATGGCGGTGGCAGCATCATGATGTGGGGATGTTTTTCAGCAGCGGGAACGGGGCGACTAGTCCTGATAGAGGGAAAGATGAATGCAGCTAAGTACACCGAGATCCTTGAAGAAAACCTGCTCCAGAGCGCTCTGGACCTCAGACTGGGGCGAAGGTTTACCTTCCAACATGACAACGACCCGAAGCACACAGCCAAGAGAACAAAGGAGTGGCTTTGGAGAAAGTCTGTGCATGTCCTTGAGTGGCCCAGCCTGAGCCCAGACCTGAATCCAATTGAACATCTGTGGAAAGAGCTGAAAATGGCTGTGTACCGACGCTCCCCATCCAACCTGACGGAGCTTGCAAGGATATGCCAAGAGGAATGGGCAAAAATGTCCAGAAACAAGTGTGCCATGCTCGTAGCTTCTTTCCCAAGACGCATTGAAGCTGTAATCGCTGCCAAAGGTGCAGCAACCAAGTATTAGGCTAAGGGTGTGTACAGATATGTAACCCCTAAATAACCTATTTTTGTCAGTAAAATAAAATGGCATATTTTCTAAAAACCTGTTTTCACTTCGTCATTATTGGCTATTGTGTGTAGATGTTTGAGGCAAAAAATGAACTCAATCTATTGTAGTATAAGTCTGTAACGTAATAAAACGTGGAGAAGGTGAAAGGGGTCTGCAGACTTTCCGGCTTGACTGTAAGTCTGTTAAGTTACTCCATTAGCTATAGCTAACATTAACTGTCAGACTATCTTAATATAGCAGGGACCTCATCGCTTTAATCCACTTTGTCATCTTGGCACCTAAATTAACTACTTACCACGAAGACGTCATAGAAAATAAAACAATTAAATGTTTGCCTTGCGGTGAATTAAGATTGAACCCGTCACTGAAGCGTGTATGTATGTGTGTCTCCTCGTCCTCTTCTAATGACTGGCATAAGTTAGCAACTGAACGCTGAGCAAATCAATCTTCACAATGTTTTCTGCATTTCTTTCGTTCAGGCTCTTTTACCACTTGCTAATGTGGCCATGATCGACTACACCCTAGAGTTCCTCACTTCCACGGGGGTCCAGGAGACCTTTGTGTTTTGTTGCTGGATGTCCAATAAAATAAAAGAGCACTTGTTGTGAGTAGCTTTCTTTGCATCAGTGTGATAATGGATAGAGCACACTCCAGACATATAGACTTACATGCTGCAGATTTAAATAATTATTTTGAGGTAATATGATTTTATGTATTTCATGCGCACTGCACTTCTCTGTTGTTTAAGGTGCGTCTTTTTTCTGACCATTTTAATTTTTTCAAATTATTTGCTGCTCTGGATGGTTTAATTTGTGTCCCTTGGCAGGAATTCAAAATGGTGTCGTGCCACCTCCCCGAACACAGTCCACATCATCACTTCAGACCTGTACCGGTCCTTGGGCGATGTGCTTCGGGATGTAGACGCCAAAACCCTTGTGCGCTCGGACTTCCTTCTGGTCTATGGGGACGTGGTGTCAAATATTGATGTCACCCAAGCTCTGCAAGAGCACAGGTGAGGGAGAGACGGTTAGACATCCTGTTCAGTAACTGCAAGCCTTGGCCGCTGCAGACTGTTTTCTCAGAGGGCCTTTCAGTGCGATTTTGGCAATTAGTGATGAGGCAGAACATTTGAATATTCAAATATTAAATTGTGATAGAACTAATTAATAACTTTTGAGTGTTTAATTGATTGCTGATAAACAACAAATAAAGAAAAATCATAGTTTCTCATCTTATGGATGAGATCCTTGTTCACTGTGATCATTTAAGATCCCACAGCACTCACTGCAAAGACTGGGGCTTTTTTATTAAACCAGTTGACTTAGTTATCCAGCTGTTTTACAACGCTGGATGAAGTAACCTGACAGTGCCCCTCCATTCAAGGTTTTCCTGGCCGTTCTGTCTGAAGCTAATCGTCACTCTGTCTTCCCCTAAGGAATCGGCGTAAAATTGAAAAGAACATCTCTGTGATGACGATGGTCTTCAAAGAGTCCTCGCCTGGTCACAAGTCCCGCTGTGAGGAGGACGATGTTATCGTTGCCATGGACAGCAAGACCAAGCGCGTGCTTCACTACCAGAAGACCCACGGGCTGAAGAGGCTGCAGTTCCCCATGGTATGCAGGGCATTCTTTACCTGTTAACTCTGAAGTCAGAAAATGCTTTGAATAATTAGATACTGTCAAAACCATCAAGCATTTCTTGCTGTGAAAAGTTCAGCCTATTGTGTAATTAATTTGGCCAACAAAAATGTTTTAATGAAATGTATAATGGCTGATATTTCATGATTGGGGCCTAACACTTGGTGTGCCCTCATTCTAGCCAAGAAACCGCACTGGCCAGTTTTAGCATAATTCCATTACATTATTTTCTGCAGATGTAAAATGTACAAAAAAGATGTAAAATTATTTTGAGAATAAGAAATTTACAGAGAACTTGTTGTGCAAAGAAGAAAATTGCATGTGAACTAGATAATAGTTGCTCTGTGGTGTGGCAATTAATGTTATGTCAATAATTCTTTTTTTCTCTTTTTTTTTTGCATTTGAAGAATATATTCCACAGTGGGAGCGATGAGTTTGAAATTCGACATGACCTTCTCGACTGCCACATCAGCATCTGCTCGCCTCAGGTAGTCTGCCCCTCGGTCCAGGGCTGAATGTGTGTTCTGAAATGTGTGTTCTGACCCTTGAGGAGAACAGTAAAGGGCCTGAAATCTTAAAAGAACTGTTTGTTTTCAGGTTGCAGAGCTGTTCACAGACAACTTTGATTACCAGACAAGAAGTGACTTTGTACGTGGGATGCTGGTCAATGAAGAGGTAGGATTTATGCACTTATTGAAATATACATTTATATCTAATTGGAACTTGAAATTCACTTAATGGTACATGGAAATGATGAATGTTTCTTTGAAAATCAACCCCAGGGAAAGTTGTTAGGAGGTTATTTCAAGCATAGACTCAGTCAAGTCAGTTGCCTTAACGAAGGCTTGGCAGGTTCTACGAAACATTTTCCCGGGTTTATTTTCTTAGTGAATTCATAAGGTTGTGACACATAGTAAAATGGGCGTCCAAGCAATAGAGTGTGACATTATGGCAACATGGTTGTCCAGGGTTCAACAATAAACTTGCCCGGATGCCTGTAATACTGCTAGGCCATTTGCCTCATTGGGCAAATAAGGATTCAGGCTTAATTCACAATTTCGCTTATTAAAATTTCCATTTGATACCTCTAAGCACAGAGGCTGAGTTGTGTGAAGAAAAAAGGGTGACAGGGTGTCAGTAACATTGGTTTTTAAGACCACCAATCAATCATAGAATTAGATTGTTCGTACAGTAGATTCTTGACTGCACCTCACATTAGTACATGTGGCATCTCATCACATTTTAAGGATGATGCTAATAACCTAATGAAGCGTAGTAAACTGGCATCCAGTGGAGGACATGTTAATGCTTTTAATTTAAAGGAGGTATATGTAACATTGACACCGAGCATTTAAAATGGGTACCGCAATCCAAATTCACAATATTGGAGAGTCAAGACACTGAACGAACACGAGCGCAAGACGAGCCGAGCGCAACATTATATTTTGAGACAAGCTTATTCTATTTTGACAATGACAAGTGACGACGAGTCCTACACTGTAAGTTTGCAATTTGTTTATTATTTATTGTTTGCAAATTATAAACCAGCTCATGTGGATTTTTTATAACTCTGTCAATGTTAGCTAGATGCATGGCTGGCTATGTTTACGGTCACACAGATATAAGCTAACGTCAGTGGTATGTTTAGCGAGTAACTATATACATATATATTAGTAGTGTAACGATTCATGCGATGCATCGATGAATCGATTGTCAGTCCTACCGATTCAACTAAATCGATCTGCTAAAATAAATAAATAGAATGAATCGCTTTGGCTTCACCAATAATCGATATAAATGCTTTAAATCTTATGAATCGCGATTCTTAATTATGATTATTGTTTTAAGACTTAGTTTACACATTTTTTTGTGAAATGCAGTTCGGTAATCCGTAACTCTGTCATCAGCTAGTCAGCCTGCAAGGAAGTACCGCCAAGAGTTTTTTTCCCCCTCACCCTCTACTGGTGCATTTCACCAACATTCTCACTCGCATTATTGCATGTTTATTTCATGGATATAGAATTTTGGTTAAAAGTTACTGAATCGAATCGTGGTTTACAGAATCGAATCGAATCGTTCCAAAAAAAAAAAAAGTGTCCTTGAATCGAATCGCCAACTACTGAATCGTTAATCGAATCGAATCGCTGTGAAGCCAAAGATTCACACCCCTAATATATATATTTAAATCTTTAGCTAGCTAGCTAAATGGAAATGATGTTGAACTTAGCTTAGGCATTCGTCATTGTTTGTAATGGGCAGTGGACTCGGAGTCAACTCGGAGAATAGTGAATCACGCAGGCCAAAACAAATACAGACGTTCCGACCCGGATTGGAAATTTCAAAGGAGAACATACTGGCTGTAGCATTGTTGCCGGAGAAGCCAGTATTTCGACTTAGCATGTTTCCTTAATCTCTGATGACATTTTATGATTTAGTACAGTAAATTTGTTACATATAGCTCCTTTAACTTCTTTTTCATTTCACATAAGTTAATTAACATTTGTCCCTGTTAATGTTCGCTCCATTAACTGAGCTAATCTATAGTCGGCTACTTGACAAGTAAAGTTGTTCATCTATTTGGCAAGCTTGGGATACACTGTAACATTAGTTAGTTTCTGTTTAAATGGGACTATGGATGAAAATGAGCTGAATAGCTAACTGCCACAATTTCATGAATGTGAATACAGAAATTTTGGTCTATGTGCATTTTCCCAGTTAAATAAATTGCATTAAAAAGTTAGTGAACACAAGATGAAACAAATAAATGCAACTTTCATAGTTGTGAATGTAGTACCGATAAAGCAAGTAGCCAAGTTGACATTTGCAGTCTTCAGCGATCGCTGTGATCTAGGCACTTCCATGGTATATACTGTAGCTAGCTCTCTTTCATTGCCACTACTATTTACATAGTGAATTATTGTCATTGATTAAATTCCAAAATGTAATACTTGATCCAAGTTAAATCTTAATCTAATGATTCATACCACTTTTTAATTAAAATGTTATTACAGAGGCTTTGTATTTTTTATGCAATTATGAGTTATTATGTCTTAATTTGTAATTTGAGCAGAAGTAGAATTTTCAATGGCTGATTTAGAACCTTTATCCTTTTATAAGAAATATCCGTAACATGAGGACAGAGGTTTGGAATGCAGCTAGCCCAGGTCCCGTTATCTTGTGCCAAGCACAGGATATCATCATCCTTCCCTGCCTGCAACTTTCTGGAAGACATAGAACTCCAACTTGTATTTTACCACCCAAATAGCACATTAGGAAAATGCAACATTGCAGTAATTCACTTGAGTCCAGAGTACAAACAGGCGTTACCTCTCACACTTTATGTCACAGGTAAACTTTCCCATATCCGGGCAAGCATAAATTTAGTTTGGGAAAGTATATTTCTTACTGGGAAAGTGTGAAAAAACCTTATTGTTGAACCCTGTTGTCAATGTTTTTGGTCATGACACTTGTGGGCACATTTGGCTACTATCTCCATGCAACCCAAAAATTTCTGCCACTGCAAGTTTTCTCCCTGTTTCTTCTTAGATCCTGGGGAACCAGATCCACCTCCATGTGACGGGAGATGGCTATGGTTCTCGTGTGTCCAACCTGCTGATGTACGACTCTGTCTCATCGGACATGGTCCGGCGCTGGGTGTACCCCCTCACCCCCGAGGCCAACTTCACCGACCGGGAGGGGCAGGGCTGCACACACTCCCGCCGCAACGTGTACCGTGGCGCCGGCGTTAGCCTTGGCCATGGCAGCCAGATGGTGGAGAATGTGCTCATTGGCCGGGACACCAGCATCGGGGCCAACTGCCACATTTCAAACAGCGTCATTGGCAACAACTGCACCATTGGTACTGCCTGATTACCATTTTACATCAAAACAGTCAGAGTGCTCAGATGCATCCTTGGGATTGACAAAGAGTTCTAATGAGTAGCGTCTTTCTTCTTTTAGGGGACAATGTGGTTCTGGACAGGGCCTACATCTGGAACAATGTTCGTATTGCCAACGACTCTGAGATCAGGCAGTCAGTCCTCTGTGACAACGTGGAGGTGAAGGAGAAGGTGAACCTGAATCGCCAGTGCGTCCTTGCTTTTAACGTGAGTGGAGTCCGAGCCGCGTGTCACAGCTGCATTACCACAGCTCGGCAACCACGGCTGTGGAGGTGAATTAAGCGGCGAGCGCTCCTTATTTGCAGGTGGTCGTCGGCCCAAACGTATCTCTACCGGAAGGCACCGTGGTGTCCATGCACAATCCCGACGAGGAAGAGGAGGAGGACGAGGACGAATTTCTGAGCGACGATGCCGAAGTCAGCAACAGCCAGGCAAAGACGAAACTCAAAGGTGTTCAAATGCAACCAAGACCTTGATCATCTGTATTGTTTTCATCGTTACTTGTTTGTACAAGGCCCACTTATCCCAAATCCCACAGAGGGGCAGTCTCTTTGGGCATTTGTATCATTCGTGTCACATAACTCCTGTTTACATTGAACATTAGCAAATCAACACTTATTTTGTTCTACTGATTCCCAAATAAGGTTAGTTTTATGATTTTTAAATGGAAAGCTTGGACAGCTTCCCTCACCACACCAAGGCTCCCTCCATCTAGACTACAACATTTGTGATTTGTGATTTGTGAATTATGGATGTTATTAATTAGTTATTGTACTAGTTAATATAACATTAATATTAGTTATATTAGTAAAATGCACACTTATATACAGTAGATACGTATATAGATATGGCATATGATTCACGCATTCTACGCATTTTAACTCCCAACACCTGTTTATATGGTTTCAGCCTTCAGCGCTGCAGAGGTTGGCGTTGAGGGCAGGGGCTTCATTTGGAGGGCAAGCAGCCTGGCAGAGCCAGAGGAAGATGAGCTGGCACAGTCCCTGTGGGGTAAGGGTACCAGAAAGCACATCACATACCAGCCAAACCCCAACCCTGGACATTTTACCAGAGCAGACCAACCTGATCCAGAGTGGCATATTGTACATAGCTTCTGTTCTTATCCTTATCCTTTTATGTAGTATTTGATATTTACTGGAGGAGTTCAGTTTTTAGCCAACAGTTTTGAACTCAAATTTGGTTCCTTGCCCTTGCCACACTGCCCATATTAACAGTTACTGTCTGTGGTGAAATGTCAGATAAAGACCAACTAAAATGAAGTCACTGTTGTATGTTAGCAGCACTTCCCTCAGTTTAATCAAAATGGAAATATTTTGGATTAACAAAAAGGAGGTCTGGTTTAAGGAGGTGGTAATCAGTGATAACTGGTCTAAGCAGGCAATGATCAGTGACGACTGGTCTATGGAGGCAGTGATCGCCGGTCAATGGATGCAGTAATCGGTGATAACTAGTCTATGGAGGCTATGATCAGTAGTCGCTGGTCTAAGGAGTCTGGTGCTGTGGTTCCAGGGCTGGAGTTGAATCCTGACCCAGAGAGTGACAGCGAGAGCGAGGCGAGTGAGGGTTCGCATGACCCCGGCAGCCGCGGAGTGTCACCTGAGCTGGATGATGTCAAAGGTGAGAGCCCAACGCTGTACCCAACACTTAATTTAGGGGGCCAATGCAATTTAATCTCACTTCTCCAAACCCAAAAACTTAAGAGGCCCTTCAGAAGTTTGTCACATAACAAAGAGGCTCTGTTTATGTCGCATAACAGAGACTTTTAATTCTGCGAGAAGTAAAGGAAAAACTGCAAAACGAGGCATTTACAAGATGATGAGAAGCCAAACCGAGGTGTTGATTAAAGATGTGGGACCAGACGTCACTCTGATTGTGTGAGGTGGTTAATTTCTTAGACATAATGAGACATAAGTCTGTTTAGATGACTCTTAGATGCTTTATTTGTGACATATTCAGACAGTTAGATTACTTGAGGTGCTTATTTATGAACGCAATTGAGAGGTCAGGGAGACTGCCTTGAGATTTTGGTATATTTAGGAGGCAATGATTTGGTCAGAATCCTTAAGATGTTGACAGTATCTGAAGTTCTTGAGAAAGAAGTGCTGTATGTATAAGACAATGAATGATTGTTATAATACAGTGCATGTCCTCAGTATTCCATACAGAGGTACTTGGGACCTTACAGAGAGGAATGGAAGAGAACATTAGCTGTGACAATCTGGTGCTGGAGATCAACTCTCTAAAGTAAGAGGTCCCTTTATGAGTTTTAAAAAAATTTGCATTAACCTGAATCATTTTGTGAAATGTGGAAACGTGTACTAAAAAAAAAATCAACATTTCACTATTAATCTATAGCAAATGCTGTACAGATCACTTTAGAATACATTTGTATTTTTATGACAATCATTTTATTTAACAGGCTGGTATTCAGGCAAACTTGCAATCTAAGTGATGATTTTTACAAATATATATTTTTAGAAATATATATTAAAACAAAATTTCAATAAATAATTCAAGCATACATTACTAATTCAAATATAAATGCTAATAATAATTTATAAATTGAATACAGCTATGGTTAAATGCAAGCTAATTAACAATATGTGTGCATAGGAGTGAAATTTATTTATTTTCTTTTTTTTTGGTTTTAGAGTACATGTTAGAACATCAGTGGATGGATTTGTTTTAATATTCCCTTGCTAAGTATTTCTCCTTCTCCGTTCTCCTTTGACAGGTATGCCTACAACATCACCATGAAGGATGTGATGCAGATCCTCACTAAGGTGGTGCTGGAGTTCCCCTTCCAGCAACAGGGTCCAGAGCTGACTGCCCCCCAGTACTGCTCTTTACTGCTACCAGTGGGTGTTCTTCCACGACTCCAGCTGACCCTGCCCCATCATCGTCCCCAAACCTCCTCTACCCTGCCCCTCTCGCTGTCCCTCATCCCATCTTGAGAGTAGCAGGCCTGGCTCAAAAAATATTTGACATATTTTAAACCTTTAGGCGCCAGTAAAAGTACAATTTTAATGCAAGCATGCATTTTCAACAATATTCATAAGTATAAGAGTAATAATGATACATAATAAAGGTCCCAGCACACGTGTATATTAGAATGCACTGCCGCCTCACAGCAAGAAGGTCCCGGGTTCGAATCCCAGACGGGACCTTTCTGTGTGGAGTTTGCATGTTCTCCCCGTGTCTGCGTGGGTTTCCTCCGGGTACTCCGGTTTCCTCTCGCAATCCAAAGACATGCAGGTTAGGCTAATGCTGTAAAAGAGCATGTGTGCTTAGTCAACCTACCCTGTATAAATAAAGGTAAATAAATAAAAATACATCTCAGGTTCAGGTAAAGAAAAAGCCCTGGGGAATTTTAACATACTCCTAGGGAGTGTTAATCCCAACATCTTGGTAAAATTCTGTCAAAACTGCCTCTATGTCCACTCATCAACCCGTCTGATTAGCTGTACCATTTCTTCTATTCCCTACTTTGATTCCCCAGATTGTAACTGCAAATGAGAATGGAGTTCCAATGCACCGGCTTGACTAAAATGATCTCCTCCTCTTCTCTTAGCTGTTGAAGAAATGGGCTCCTGTCTTCAAGAATTACGTCAAGAGAGCCCAAGATCACCTCGACTGTGTAGGGGCCATGGAGGAGTTCTTCCTGGAACATGAGGCCTACTGGGGCGCCATGGTGAAAGTGAGTGTGTGGTAATGTTATCTGGGATCCCACCTATTCTGACATCGTCCAGACAGAAATGACGTTGGACTGTGAGATCCTGCACGATGTGGCCTCTGTCTCTGTTGTTCTAGGGCTCTTACCCACCATAGACAGACATTCCAAATGTTCGATTTTGGCTGTGTCCGAATCTGTGCCCTTCCATACTATTGAGTATGCTTGTTGAGTACACTGGATGAGAAAGTTGTGAAGTAGGTGTAATTTTCTCTAAATGTAGTGTTCTTAAAATCCCCACATTATATACTTATTCCAGGTGTTTTGCTGAGTATATTCGGTAGCATACGTTTCAGGAAGTAAACAACCATTTTGTTCCCATAAATATGATGCGCAGCTTCGCCTTAAAAATGAGGCGCAACTTTGCTGACGTTTTCCTTGAACAAGCCGACATGTGAGCATGGCGACGCAAGGGCAGGAATTCTTGCAACACTTCACATTATGGTTAGAAAATAGTATGGAGGAAATTTGTTATGCATGTGACATACTAAACAGTAAGCAGTAAATAGTACACAGGGCATGGGACACAGTAGATAGAGCTCTTGACTTCCCTTCTGAACTAGACATAAAATTTGATGTTTTTTAAAGCAAACAAGGGCTGCATTTGGATCCGAATTTTAAGCTTTCCTCCTGTCGTTCCCTTCCTTTGCTTCAAGGGGGAAACCCCAAAATGCCAGGATGAAATATGGCAGCCACACCAAGTGGGATTCGGTTCCAATTTAAGAAAGGGGAGGGAGTAATTGCCAGGGCTCGACATTAACGCTTGTCCGAGACAAGTAAAAAAAAAAGTGGCCGGACAAGCATAATACAGCTTATCTTGCCCGAATGGACAAGTGAAAAAAATAAATAAAATAAGATAAATAATGAATAACGTTAGTAATTCCGTCTGATCAGAAAGTGTTGCAGTGTCGCACTGAAAACTCGAATTCTCTTCATTACGTGAATATCACTCGGTTCAATGGGAGTGTTTGTGTTTGCGGCGCGAGTAATTTTAGTTCAAAATTGTGAAGCTCGTTGACTGACTGGAAATCGAAACAAGCAGCCTCCAAAACCTAACCAAGCCCAAGACAAGCCCCTGAGAAAGCAGCTGGCTCCAGATTAGTTTACGAGGTGAAACGAACAAGCAGCCGCGATTCGCCCGATACTGCAGACATATAAGTGCATTTAAAAAGTTAACAAACGTATCCTCATGTGCAGTGTTTCCCCTACCGTTATCTTGGCCGGGCGGCACGCCCGGCCAAACTCACGTGCCGCCCGGCTTGAACAAGGAAAATAAATAATTTTAATGAAAAAATTGTTTTTTTCATATTATTCTTTTTTTTTTTTATGTAGCTGCAATATTTCCCTTACCGCAGAATGCGGGAATGATCAAAATAGCATCGGGAAAAACCCTTGCCAAAACACCTTCGGTTTCCCGTTAGGCCTAATTAAAATTTTCAATAGCAGCGCTATTATGAGGGTGTAATTATAGTTTCCGCCTCTACGCAAAATGGCGCACTTTCACCGCCCGGCCTGAAAAAAAATCTAGGGGAAACACTGATGTGTAATGATGATGAATTTAAATTGAAATAAACCGTGACTGTGAGTGTGAAGTCTAAGTTAGCAATCTAACGTTAATTGTCCTGGCTGATATTCAGGCAGTTAACAAAAGTTGTGTAGATAAATGCTAACGTTAGGTCGGCAATTATTATCATTCCGACTTTGTCACATCATTGCGTGAAGTCTCTCAACGAGAGCACACGTTATATTACGTAACCTTAACGCACAAATCATTAGGTTGGGGATTGGATTCTGAGTCGGGAGTTATTTCAGAAATGGGGGAGAATCTTTATTTGTGCATTGACTAAAGACAAAAAGAAAACCTTAAGATCATGAAATATTTGGCATATTTTTTGCTAAATGCTTCTTTATTTGAAGCATATGGCTGTTAAGCTCCAAAGTTGACCAGAAATGCAAATAATAATAGTAACAAAAACTATTTATATAGCACTTTTTTAAATACTGGGTTATAAAGTGCTGTACAAAATAAAAGAACAAAAATCAACATGATAGAGATGAAATACAAGATAAACAAAAAAATAAATATAATAAAATAAATATAGTACAAAGTAGTAAAATACAATTAACTGTAATAAAAGGCTCAATGTATATAAAAATAATCAGTTAAAAGCAAGTGAGATTTCAATTGGGATTTAAAAGATGAGATGGCCATTGTGTCTGGAAGGCTGTTCCAGATTCTAGGGGCCCTGACAGGAAAAGCCACATCAGTTTTGGATTTCAACCTAAACTTTGGAACAGTGAGTAGAGCTCTGCCATCGGACCTAAGGCTGCACTGCTGGTAAGGGATAAAAAGCTTGGAGAGGGGGTCTACACCATGGAGGGCTTTGTATGTTATCAATAAAATCTTGCTAAATTTGACAGGGGGACAAGCAACACCAGTTTACTGAAGCTGCTGCTAGAATCAGACAGAGGGGACCTGATGCCCCACCGTCACCTGTCCTCACAGGATGGAGGAAAATATGTTGGTGAAAATGGCCACTATAATACACACTGCTTATTACGTAGCCAAAGAAGTGCAGCCCTTCACCAGATTTACAACCCTACATGGTTTAATCTACAGAATCTAACTTTCCAACTGCTATGCGTCCAACAAATGGTTGTGTACGGTGCAAACGCATGCACGCGTACGGGCATTGTGTAATTGTTGTTAATAAGCTAATAAATCACAAGAATTGTCAAAATCTCTGTCGGTTTTATTTATTCTTTAATAGGCCTTTATTTTCAGTTTCGGACAAGTAAGTTCAGCCACCGGACAAGTAAAAAATCTAAGTTAATGTCAAGCCCTGATTGCATTCCTTCATTCCCTCGTTTATCCTCCCTCCCACCAAGGGTATAAAATGCAAGCCTCCAGCAAGTCAGAGTGTGCAGCTGTCAAAACGGAGGAGGCGATATTTTTTCATAGGATGAGTTTGGAAAGTTTGTGAATAATAGCTTCTGGAGCTTGTGAATAGCTTCTAATTTTGGAGCGCATGTTGAGGGATGGGAGGGGAGATTAACAATTGAGAAATTGTGTCCGATCCTTTAGCCTACATGTTTTTATGCTCGTGTTTTTGAGTCAGGTTTTCTCACAAGAAATCCTCATTTCTAATGGTGCCGCAAAGTGTGTTTTTATAAGACTGACTATGTGTTTTTAACACTGAAGATAAGCTATTATTCATGAACCTTCCAAAGTTATCCTATGAAAAAAATATTTGCACACGGAGCAGAGGTTGCTATGGGGTAGCACTTCCTATATAGGTTGCGAGGGCCGTTCTGCTCTATTTTGGTTTGTACCTCATCTATCCTCCTTTGCAGAGCACCTGTTAAGTTCACTTTTTGCACATCACAGATTTAGTCACAAAATAGCTCGCTCGAGGGAAGAGATCAAGGGAAGGGAATGTGTTAAATTGGATCCGAATGCAGCCAAGTTCTTTGCCCTCCTCCTCGCCCTTCCTGGAAAACAGCCCTTTTGAAATCTACCCAGGAGTGGCCTATAGGTTGACAGGGACATACTCACCCAACAGGTTGGAGGACTCCATAACATGCATGGAACCTAATGTGTTACATTTCACCTGCTCTATATGTAGGGGAGTAGATAATGTTGTTTGGGGTCCATGCTTGGATAGAGATCAGGGCTTCAAGGTTAATTGGCTCAATCTCTAATGCTGTTTATGAGTTAATGTGAGATCTATGAATGTTTGAAGTCAGAATTTACAGACAACCGCTGTGCCCCACTTAGGAATGGAACCCAGACCATGGCGGCAACAGAAAAATCATATTCATACACCCTGCTGCCTTCCTAGCTGTTCTCACAGCCATATTAGAACAAGCCAGAGTTGTTTGTGATTAGGCGATTGACTGAGTGATTTCTATGTTCTGTTTCCAGGTTTTGATGAATGTCTACCAGCTGGAAATCTTAGAGGAGGAAGCCATAATGCGCTGGTTCTCTCACGGTGTGACCTCGGATAAGAGCCGGCTTCTACGCAAGAACCAAGGGGTGAGTCAGAGGAGGGAGAGTGGAGATCTGGTGCGGTGTGTTCGAGCAAATGCAAAAGCCATCCTTCCATTAGTCTGCCGCAGACATGCAAAAGCCAAAGTTCAGTGAATTTTGATTAAAGTGGCTACAGTTTTGGGAAGGGATCTTGTATGAAAGATAATTTTTTCCAGGATTTAGAGTTGTGCTTGAGCTGTAAACCAGTGGTCCCCAACCCTGTTCCTGGAGATCTACCATCCTGTAGTTTTTTCCCTCCAACCCTAATAAAGCACACCTCATTCAACAGCAAGGCTGTGTCGTAATCAGCACCCTTCCATTCTATAGACCCTTTTACAAACAACGTCATAACAACAACAACATGCGCGTGCACTGTAACTGGAGGCAAAACAATCTGTTATTCCTCCAGCCTATGAGACCGCACATTTATAGATAGCTAGCTGCTTCTAAATTAAACAAACTGCTAAAATGCCATCATCCTGTTGCGTCTTTGGGTGCTAAAACAATACGAAGAAGGAGGGAAACCTTAGATTTTACAGGATACCTTCAGCATCTCCGGATTCAAGCAGATCGATCACCGGGCAGATTCATATTGATACCGATATTGTGGGAAACATGTAGAGGTTAGCTAGCTAGCCAAAAACAGTTAGGTTAGCTAGTTAGCTAGCAGAAGTCACTTCACCTAACGTTAGTTGGCAGCAACTTGTTGTAAATCATTTATTTAATTGATTTATTGAACTTGTTACTCTCCATAAAGGCTAACAAAACAATTAATAAATGAATATTTAGGAGCTAATGTGGTATCTAAACAAAAAAATGCAATGTCTATTTTTATCACAATATATAAACTGGAGCGAACTGGAGCTTGCGGAGTGGTAACGTCCTAATAGTGCTCATCACTCTTAATTAAATGACGTGACTTTACCCTCCTCGCTCGCTCCCGCTCACATACTCTCACACACACCTTTGTGCATGAGATGCACTCTGCCGCCCTGGTATGCAGGCCGCCCTGCATGCTCCAGAACAATATCCGCCGTGCTTGTTAAATGTCAGGCGTCCGGGCTGACCTAGGCTTGCCTAGTCTTGTGAAAAGAAGTGTATGCTTTGCGACTTTTCATTTTTACCCGTGAATGCACTTTGAAAGTAGCCCAAGTAAAACCGCGGACATGGCAACACTGGTGGGATGTCTTACAACCTGCTTACGACACTCCCACAGTACGGTTGGCAAATAATATGGGGGATATTTTTCGCGGACTGCACGTCGTGTGCTACACAGTGCACATTAAGCAGCACACTTCTGCCAGTGTACTGTACGCAGGAGACAGGGCGCAGTAGATAGGGCTCTTATTCTGACACGGCCCTAGATATCTCTTTGAGCTGCTAATTGGTAGAATCAGGTGTGCCAAATTAGGGTTGAAATGAAAACCTAAAGGATGGTAGATCTCCACAAACAGGGTTTGGGACCACTGCTGTACACCAATGGGGAAAGAGATATGCAGATTTTTCTTAGATATTGCTTAATCTAGCAACAAATGTATCATATTCCCAACAATTGTTCAGTTTGGTGTAACAAAGTCTTATAGCTCCAGCTGAATTTTTTTTTTGTAGTTTGCATCCGTTTATGTGGCTTACTGTTCTTTGTGCTATGGTCATGTGATGGGTTTCACCCTGGAATGGCCGACCTAGAGCTGCTGTCTGTTTCCCCCCCCCCCAGCTCTTAAAGTTCATCCAATGGTTAGAGGAGGCAGAGGACGAGTCATCAGAGGAGGAGAAGGATGGAGCATGAGCCCCACAGAGTGGCCCTGACCAGGAACGCTGGTGGAGGGAGGGGTAGTGTATCAACACAGCTTGGAGGAGGAGAGGAGGGGGGGTGTGACCAATTTTGACAAGCCTGTCAAGGAAGTTCTGCTTTAAAGTACTGGCTTGCATTCAGTTTTCATTTCGCATGGATTGCTGGTTTGATAACTTATTTTTTTCATGTGCTGACTGAAAAAGGATAATTTAGAGGTCAGACTCGGACAAGCCCGCTCTTGTAGAGCAGTCTACAGAATGTACAGGTGCCTTTCAGTAGCAAGGCTGAAAGACTGACACCTAGTGTGTGAGCCATGATCTTTAGCCAGTTGTAATCACCTTTTGTCAAATGTTGACCTGAGTTTGAACTACACCTCTTTAGGGCTTCAACACGGGTCAAAATTTCCAATCAGTTCTGTTTTTTCCATTCACATCAGTCCCCCCCCACCCAAAAGAATATTTTAATTTTAAAAAAGCACCCCCCCCCCCCCCCCCCCCCAGAAAAAAAAGACCATGAAAAACATTGAATATTAAGTTGGCATATAAAATATCACTTTCCATATATACAGATATTCCATATTTTCCACGTTCCATATATTCTATGGACCTGCAATGTGGAGGTGAAAATGCAAGTTTCCATTTTGGGAGTAATAAGCAGCGAAGCAACATGCTGTTGTACTATGCCACTGTCCTGGATGTTGTTACCCTCACATTGCATTCACTGAGGCAATAAAGAGACTGAATGAAGGCAGCTGTCTGTCATTTTTACACATCCATTCAATCAATTCAACAATTTATTTTACCTGGCTGCTACTATTGCGATCATTCAGACAGTCCGTTCAAAAGGAAGGTCTTGTAGTCGTAGTTTCTACAGGTGTTCTTACACAATTTACAAGGCTTTAATTTTACCACAAGTTATTTAAACATTGGGTAGCAATTCAGTACATTGCACTCCTCCTACAGTGCACTGCACTACAGCAGGATTTTATGGTACCACCTACTGCTTAAAATCTCTATGCCACCACCCCACATTGCTGCCCAATGAAGAGGTATGTAAATATGTCTCATTTACACTGCCTGGCCAAAAAAAAAGTCTCACTAATATTTTGTTGGACCGCCTTTAGCTTTGATTACGGCGCGCATTCGACGTGGCATTGTTTGGACAACCTTATGCAACGTCGCAGCATATATTTCCGTCCAGTTACATACATTTTTGGCCAAGATCTTGTATTGACGACGGGAGAGTTGAACCACTCTGTAAAGTCTTCTCCAGCACATCCCAAAGACTTTCAATGGGGTTAAGGTCAGGACTCTGGTGGCCAATTCATGTGTGAAAAAGATTCCTCATGCTCCCTGAACCACTCTTTCACAATTTGAGCCCCATGAATCTTGGCATTGTCGTCCTGGAATATGCCCATTGATGGGATAACCTGGTCATTCAGTACATTCAGGTACTGAGCGGACTTCATTTTATTGCTGCATAACGTTGCTGAGCCTAGACCTGACCAATTGAAGCAACCCTAGATCATAACACTGCCTCCAGAGGCTTGTATGGTGGGCACTATGCATGACGGGTGCAACAGTGACTTTTTTTTTGGCCAGGCAGTGTATGTTCTGAAGTCACTCTGACATTATGAATTGGAAGTACTTAGCTAGCCTCACTAGCTATATGAGATTACATGAATCATCTGAAACATTTTCTTCAAGCACAAAAAAATTACTCAACGGTCATTTTGGTTTTATTTATTTCAAACAAACTGCATCTAAAATCTGTCTTCAATTGGAAACTGTGTATATCTACCCATACATGCTTATATATTACATTCACAGTAAGAAAGAATATAAATGGTTAAGCAGTGATTTAAAAATAGCTGTTTATTCTCAGATAACTGGTTCTTTTGTGGTTGAGCACAGAAACATAACAGAAGTCATTGAGCCTACATGCAGTTCCCACTAAATTAATTGTAAATTATATGATTACATCCTGATTTTTCCTTGTGTTTACTCGAGTACGCTATGCATTTATTTTATTGTGCATAACACCGCAGACCCGCTTAAAGTTTTCACAGTGGATTTTCTCTGGCATAGGCTAGCCTGTGCGTCAACGCTCTTAGATAACGTCAATTTTCAAATTACATTATTTCCTAAAAGTTTAATAATAAGCTGGTGAGTACTTGTTTACTCGAGTCCCATCCCTAGTTCCTACCCCTCTTGCTTTGATGCCTCTGGTACGCCCTGTAAAGGGTCCAGACTAGCAGTGTGGCTCCTGCAAGGCCGAAAACGGCCGTCAGCACTTTCCACATGGTGGCTGAGCTTTGGTGCATCTGCAAGTAGCCTTGGTAGTTGGTCGGGAAGAGGACATACTGCCGTCCATCCATGGGGGGCTGCAGCCTTATCACATGGCCATGTTCCAGGACCACCTCCCCGAAGCCTGTCAATGTGGTCCCAACGCGAAGAATCTCCTCCGTCTCCTCCAGGCTAACTGGCCTCTCACTGGCCAGCTCATGCATCATAAAGTGCATCAGTCCCTCCCTGGCATACCGTACGCGATGGTACACCTGCTCCAAGTAGGGCCCCACAGCCTCCAAGGGAGCGTGGACCTTCACTGCCACCTTGCTGGCAAAGGCCCCTGGACACCCCAGGTGGAAGGGAACTAAGTTATTTGTTTCCTTCTTGTTCATATTCCTGGGGTACCTGATTAGGGAGGGAAAGGAGAACCCAAAATTATTTTGAGTTACGTAAACTGAAAAGACAAACTAAATGTAGGGAAAAAACATGAGTTTGATTAAATGCACCTGAGTCAATCGCACTCTTGAAATACCTTTACCTCTTTAATTAATGAATTTGAAAGCAGTCCTGAAAATCCTGAGAATTTTCCATAAAACATGCTACCAACCAAAACCTGCAATAACATTAAATAAATGTACTAAAGCATTCTAAGCATTTGCCCCGGGTCTGGTATGTATGTTTGGTTGAAAACAACCCTTGGTTTGTGAGAGTGATATACTAACCATGTCTTTGTTGTTGGATTCCACACTTCCCATTTCTCCTGCACATGCACTTTCTGTACCACCCCAAAGCATCGTGGGACATACTGACTTGCCAAAGGATCACCATCAGGCTGTACCAACCCTAAAACACAAATGCAACCTTTAGCTTGAGTTTTCCCATACGATACTATTTACTACATGTTTCAGCTCACCTTTGCAGGTGAGTTACGTTTAACAGTTTTTTCAACAAATGTACATCTGTCAGACAATGTTTCTAACATTCTTTACCTTCCACTGCAGCATACGACAACCGTTTCTGTGGTGAAGCCTTCAATATCCTTAACAAGTCTTCATTGGGTTGATATTTTGGGATTTCCTAATTTTAAGAGACATAAAGGTGTTTTAATTAAAATCGGTAAAGATAATCATTTTAAAATATGCATTTACATACAGAAAACCTTGTTTTTGTGAACAGAATTTTAACCAGGCCTGCCCGAATCCCACAAGTGAATTTTCCTGTCAATGTCTTAAAGGGTCAGGTAAAAAATAAAAAACGTCCCATTTCTGCCTGTAACGGCATGGAATGACCTTTACCTCATGTCAATGTCGAGAGCAAGTCAAGATTACCAAGATTGTGAGTGACTGCAATTAGCATTTCAGAATAATAAATATATTGGCATATGTGGATAATGTACATACTAGACCTGAGTGTACGTACCATATATTCATTTCGACAAAATGCTCTTAATGATTTACCTTAATCTTTTGTATTTCCAGTCTCTTCTGTTGGTATAATTGGTGAAACAGGCGTGAAAATAAAAAACTAGAACCTACACAGATTAATGTTAGGGGACTAATTTCATCCATTCTGAATACAAGCTGAAATAAAAAAGAGGAAAAAGACCAGTCACATAGGCTACTAAGACATAAGTGATAAGACGAGGCTGAAGTTCGATTCGCAGCTAACGATTCGGAGTTACCGGTCCACCTTAAATCGGTTGCTTTCCCGGTTTTGCTTGCGTTTTGGCAAAGATGATGTGCTTCGAGACCTGAGTTAAGGCTCAAATAGAAATGGCACAATGGTCGGAATGCAACGAAATATTCTTTAAGATGTATTTCAAAACTCTAATATGAAAACATCAGACACACGCAATATTTTTAAACCTAATTATCTGCATGGAGGAGTTGTCCAAGATCCCTCCAAAAGTCTTCTCCAACCTTATCAGACATTACAGGAAGAGGCTCAGTGCTGTTATCCTCTCCAGGGGAGGCTTTGTCATATTGATCGTAGGGGTGCCGATAATTTTGAAACCTATGTTTTGCAGAAAATGCACTACTACTACTCAATAAAACTCTAGGTGTTTGAAAAATTATATTGTTAAAATAAAAGTATATGGTCCCCCATATGTTTGAGCCCAAAATATGACTCATTGTATGTGTTGTTAATGTGACTATAGTACTGCATTGGTTTACATAGAAAACTTGGAGTGGGATTATTTGAAAATGCTACAGTAATATTTCACCCAAATCAGGTCGTAGGTACATCAGGACATGGTCTGTCATAAACAAGTGTCAAAGACATATTTTAATTGTGGGGAGAAATTCCTATCCAAAGTGGCCCATTTTCAATACGCCTGTATTGGCTTACATAAAAAGTTTGGAGTGGGATTATTTGAAAACGCTACGGTAATATTTCAATTGGGTCAGAGGTACATCAGGACCTGGGGCCTCATTTATAAATGGTGCGTACGCACAAACAAAACAAACAAAACAAAAATGACTGTCAAAACAACGCACATTTACACAAACTATGATCCATGCGTACACACATTTTGGAGACTGGAAATTGGCAAGCCCAATGGCAAAGTAGTGAAATACAGACAAATGTCCTACAGAGCCATTTCACTCCATTCCTTTCACTTCAAATCAAAGCACACAGCCTTCTAATAATCACATCCTTTGTCAAAGGAAAATCCAGGCCGAAGTAGTTTATCTTTTTGGTGTTGTCTGAAAGTCCATATTTAAGCATCCAGACTATCTGAAAAACAATAATACCGTGACACCTCCCATGTGTTGTATTCAAAGTTTCAGTTTATGCCATCAATGAGGTATTATAGAGTCCCAACTGTACAGACACATCAGTTGCAAGCGCTCTTTTATCCCACAATACATTCGAATGCTGAATGCGAGGTCCAACAATGCGATTTTAATTTTATGGCTTGGGGTTTAATCTGGGAAATATTAATGTGGCTGTAATAGCGTATCTGTATCTGTTTTGTGTGGATGTATCTGTCTTTCATGTTTATAACTATGTGGAACTACTGCTTTAAGATGCAATATATCCTACATTTCTGTGTAATCAGACATTCCTGTGTATTGTATCTATTTTGAATAATGTCTCAACAAGGGCTGGTAAATCTAAATTAATGGAAATAATTATTAATTCTATGGTAATAACCTTATAAAATTTGCACTTTAATATCCGACCACTTCTTTTTAATTTCTGAAAATTATTTGGCTGCTGTGACATGCTGCCACTCCACAAATTTTCTTTTATTTGCCATTCCCCCTACAGAACTACCCATAAAACAATATAGCCCGTCTGACCTCTACCTCCGTAGCGAGCTTCTCAATTTCACACTCCATAAAGTTTATTTTCTTTGTTTTGCGGTATGACTTCTCCATTTTCTCAGACAATGAATTGGAATAACAACCTAATTTAAATTTAAGGTTTGTGGGGGTTAGCGAGGCTGAATACTAGGCCCGTGCACATACACAAAATTTCAAGTTGATTATGAAAAAATTGTGTGCAGTTCAGCGTAGTTTAAGCTATGGAAGATTTTATAAATCAGAATATTTTTGAGCATACGCAGGTTTCTCCTTTGATGCGTACGTAACCTTGTAGTGTAGAACCTGCACAACGTTTTATAAATGAAGCCCCTGCTCTGTCATAAACACGTGTCAGAAATTTGAGACATTCAATTTCTGAGAGAAATTCCAATCCAAATTAGAAATTTTTCCCCCAATAGACCTGTATTGATTCACATAAAGTTTGGGGTGAGATTATTTGAAAACACTACAGTAATATTTCACCCAAATCAGCTCAGAGGTAGGCTGTCTTGTCTGTCATAAAAAGTAGGCTATCAAAGGTGTGAGAAGTTTTGATCATGATGAGAAAACTCAGTCCAAAAGGCCCTTTTTTATTTTTTTTCTCTCAATAGGCTTATATTACTGTAGCCTATTGTCTTACATAGAAACCTTGGAGTGGGATTATGTCTAAACAATGCAGTAATATTTCATGCAAATCAGTTCAGGTGTAGGCTATCAGTAGCCTACCTGGGGAGTATTTCAAAAAGCAGGATTACGGAGTATCTAGAACATATCTGGAATAGCCTAACCCCCTGATATCTCATATAACCTACAACTGATAAAATTGTTAGACAATTCGATTTTGGGGAGAAAAATATTGCGTGTGACGCTTGGATAGCTGATTAGCCTACGATATTAGAGACTTTAAAATAGGCCTGCATCTGAAGTAAACGTCTTTTAAAAGTATTTCGTTGCATTCCCGCCATCGTTCCATTTCAGCACGACGCTGAAGTTGGCTCCCGATTCGGAATTTCCGGTCCACCTTAAATCGGTCGCGAAAAGCGATTGTATGCTTTCACGGTCATCCTTCCGCTTTTTTCTCCGCTAAATCTAATTGGCTCAACATTCTGATAGCCTAGTTGTGTGTGTGTATATACAGATCCTTTCCAAAAAATTAGAATATCATGGAAAAGTTTTTTTTTTTCCATAATTCCATTCAAAAAGTGAAACTTTCATAGATTATAGATTCATTACACACAAAGTGAAATATATCTAGGCTTTATTTGTTTCATTTTTCATAATTTTGGCTTACAGCTCCAGAAAACCCCCAAAACAGTATTTCAAGAAATTAGAATAGTGTGTAGAAAATCAAATTTTACTTCAGTTATTTCAGAGAATGAGTGCGTATTGGTTTTTGAAGCACTGACTCCAGTCTCAGTCCACTCTCTGCATCTCGCCAAATTTTGGAATCGTCTTTGCTTGACAATCCGCTGAAGCCTACGGTCATCTCTTTTGCTTGTGCACCTTCTCCTGCCACATTTTTCCCTTCCACTAAACGTTCTATTGATATGCTTGGACACTGCACTCTGTGAACAGCCAGCCTCCTTAGCGATGACCTTTTGTGGCTTACTCATCTTCTGGAGGGTGTCAATGATGGTCTTCTGGCCAATTGTCAAGTCTGTAGTCTTCCCCATACTGAACCAAACTGAGATAAACTTTGCAGGTGTTTTGAGTAAATTAGATGATAGTGTGACACTCAGTCTAAAACATTCATTCTCTGAAATAACTGAAGTAAATGCTGATTTTCGACACACTATTCTAATTTCTTGAAATACTGTTTTGGGGGTTTTCTGGAGCTGTAAACCAAAATTATGAAAAATTAAACAAATAAAGGCTAGAAATATTTCACTTTGTGTGTAATGAATCTATAATCTATGAAAATGTCACTTTTTGAATGGAATTATGGAAAAAAAAACAACTTTTCCATGATATTCTAATTGTTTGGAAAGGATCTGTTTATATATATATTTTTTTTTTTTGGATACTGCACCGTTTTGAAATAATCGCACTCCAAACTTCCTATGTCCACCAATGTAAATTACTGAAAAAGGTGAAATTTTGAATATGATTTTCTTGCCAATTTTAGAACGTTTCAAACTTTTGATACTTGGGTATGAGAGAAGAGGTCTTCCACCACCTCTGACTCGAGTTGGGTGAAATATTACTGTAGCATTTTCAAATAATCCCTCTTGAAACGTTCTATGTAATCCAATGTATCGACTGAAAAAGGTGACATTTTGAATAGGATTTTCTTGCCAATTTTAGAACGTCTCAAGCTTTTGACACTTGGGTATGAGAGAAGAGGTCCTCCAGAACCTCTGACTCGAGTTGGGTTAAATATTACTGTAGCATTTTGAAATAATCCCACTTCAAACTTTCTATATGATCCAATGTAAATCGACTGAAAAAGGTGATATTTTGAATAGGATTTTCTTGCCAATTTTAGAACGTCTCAAACTTTTGACACTGGGGTATGAGAGAAGAGGTCCTCCCCTATATCTGACCCGAGTTGGGTGAAATATTACTGTAGCATTTTGAAATAATCCCACTTCAAACTTTCTATGTAATCCAATGTCAATCTACTGAAAAAACTTTTGAATTTTGAATCAGAATTTCTTGCCAATTTTAAAACGTCTCAAACTTTTGACACTTGGATATGAGAGAGGAAGAAGGTTCTATTTCATATTGTTCAATATGCTGTGGTATGGGAGGAGACTGAATAGCAAATTAACCACCACTACGGGAGGAGCCACGTCACACCATAAATATGTCGCTTGTACGCCACCCGGCCTTTTTTGCCTCAGTTTGAGCTGAGACTGGTTTGTATGGTACCCTTTAGAATTTCTTGCCTCTCCCTATTGCCCGGAGCTACGTCCTGAACGGAGTATGCTTTCTGGGGCTTTCCCTCCCCAGCAATGCGGAATCACGGTTTGTTGCTGTTTGTTTGGCTACCGTTACTCGCTCGTAGAGTTGTTACCTTTTGTTAGGCAGTTCACTGCCGGTTTTCCTTGCAGAAGTAGATCGGGTTATGCCGATATCTTCTGATTGTATTTTGTCCTGTTGAGGCATTGAATTTTCTTTCTCCTTGTAACTAAGAAAGGGAAAAGGGACAAGCCGGAAGTAGCCTCTGTGTCAGTGGCTACCTGAGGTTTTAGCGGCCTCTGGTGGCCCTTCAGTGCTACTGATTCGGGCCTACTGCTAGCCAGCCTACTAGGCCTCTGCTTTGTTGGCTTAGCTAGCCGACACCACGCTGCCTGTGGTGTGTTGGGAGGGATTTCCGCAGGATATGTCCTCCGCTACCCCCAGTAACCTTGCTATGGCGCCTACGTACCCGATGTCTTTCAGTGCTCAGCACCTTGGAGTCGGGGTACAAGCTCCAGTTCACTTCTGTGGCCCTGCCGGATGTATACTTCCATATCCCCATACACCGGGATCACCGGAAATACCTCCAAGGCAAAGGGTACGATCACTCGGTCCTCTCCTTCGGCCTAGCCCTGGCCCCACACACTTTTTATGAAGTGCAGGGAGACACGCTGATCCCATTCTGTCACTAAGGGATTCACATTGCGAACTACCTGGACGACTGGCTAATCTGCGATCCTTCAGAGGAGCAAGCCAGAAGGGATACAAGGTCAGTACTGGCCCACTTAGCCAGCTTGGGCCTGACTCTGAACAGGGGAAAAGAGCCACCTCACCCCCTCCAGAGAGAGGGTTTTCCTGGGCCAGGTTTTGGTCTCAATGTCCATGCAGGCCCCTCTCACCCAGAGAGGCAGCATGTTTTTGATGGAGTCTGTCCCACTTTGCTGCAGCGCGGCAGGTGACAGTAAACATTAACCGGTTGCTTGGCCTGATGGCTTCAGCGGCCCAGGTGGTGCCACTTGGGCTGCTGCATACGTGTCCATTACAGCGTTGGGCGGCAGCACGGGGAGTAAGCCCGCACGAGGACAGGCGGCGACTCCTCCCTATTTACCCAGTGTGTTACCTAGGGTGACGACCACCACGGACGCCTCCAAGACTGGCTGGGAGCGGTCGGAGAGGGTCATTCCCTACAAGGGTTGTGGAGCCACTCATGGGTCGGGAAGCACATCAACCTGCCAGAAACGGAGGCAGTGCACCAGGCATTGACCCATTCCTCCCAGTGGTCCGACACAGACAGGTTCTCGTCCGGACAGACAATTCCACTGTGGTCTCCAACTCAACATGCAAAGCATGTCAACTCCTCCTGTGGGCACAGGCCTAGGGTATGTCCCCGAAGGCAGTACATGTGCTGGGCACAACCAATGTGGAAGCCGATAGGCTGTCCAGGGGTGGCCTGAGAGCGGGGGAATGGTGCCTGCACCCAGACAGTGCAGTTAATTTAGCCCCTCTTAGGATGGATGACGAACCTTAGGGAGTTGCTAGTGGGCACCCTGTCGCGCCTCCTGACCAGAGCGGATATGCTGCCGCAGGCCTGCTATGGCAACCAAATCCACAGTTGTATGACCTGCTTGGCCCCTAGATGGGAGTGGCCACAGGGCCTGGGGCCAGCAGTACTGGAAACATTTCAGGCATCAAAGCCCCATCTACGAGGGTGCTCTACGCTGGGAAGTGGGCAGATGTTAGCTGCTGGTGCCACAATAACGGGTTTACCCAATTATGACAGTTCAGTCGTTTTGGCATTCCTCCAGTCCCTCTTCAAAGAGGGGCTAGTGGAGTCCACGCTAAGGTGTTATCTGGCAGCCATATTGGACAGCCATGAGCGTATTGAGGGCCTGATGGTGGGATCTCACCCCCTCGCCAGCCAGTTTCCCTGAGGAGCCAGGTGGCTTCGCCCACCTAGGTCTAACTTAGTCCCTTCGTGGGACTTACAACTGGCTTTGAATCCACTCACTGAGCCGCCCTTCAAGCTGGACGGACTCAGTCTAACCTTGAAGACTGCCTTCCTGCTCGCTATAGCCTCTGTGAGGCGTGTGAGCAAGCTGCATGCACTGTCAGTACACCCCTCCTGTATGCGGTTGGGTGACAGTAGCTCATTGGTCTTTCTGCTTCTTAACCTTGTGTTTCGGCCTAAGGCCCTTTCGTGGTCGTACATCTCTGTCTATGGTGTTGAAGCCATTTCACCATCCTCCCCACAAGACCCCTGAAGAAGCCAGGCTGCACTCACTGTGCCCCGCCCGGACTCTACGGTCTTATATCTCCTGCACAAGCGCAGTGAGGAAGACCAAAAATCCTTTTATTGTTTTGGAGGGGCTATGAGGGGCTTTGCCCTATTGTACAGCGCGCGGCCCTCTGGATCGTAGAGATGGTTCCATGGCGTACAGCAGTTCTGACGCATCCCCTCCCACAGGCGTGGTAGCTCACTCCACTCAGGGCGTAGCTACCACCTGGCCTTACTACGTGGCGCCACAATTGCTGACATTTGCGCAGCAGCGGGCTGGGCCTCATCACTCTCTTTCAACAGGTTTTATCACCTGAACGTAGCGTCATCGGCATCAGTTGCCTCCTCTGTCCTCAGGGCAGCGGAGCAACCTTGTATGTAATTTTGTGATGATTTAGGGTTTCTATCACGCGGTGGTTATTTTCCACGTTTCCCACTTGAGGTTGCTCTTCTGGTAAGAACAGCAGCCAATAGTGCATTTTGCTTTTTACAGGATTCGCACTAATGCAATGACCTGCGGTCCTGGTACCCCACTACATACCGCGCCCGACGTTATTTGGTATTCTGTGACCAATACCGTAGTCAGGCGGGGAACCTTGCACCCTCAGGATGGCAAGTGCCCTCAAGTCGGCAAAAGAGGCCGGGTGGCGTACAAGCGCCATATTTATGGTGTGACGTGGTTCCGCCCGTAGTGGTGGTTAATTTGCTATTCAGTTTCCCAGCAGCTCTTCCTCTCAGCGAGGATGCCCCATACTGTGGCGTGTTGACCGATATGAAATAGAACCTCGTTCGTCTCTCATACCCAAGTGTGAAAAGTTTGAGACGTTCTAAAATTGGCAAGAAAATCCTATTCAAAATGTCACCTTTTTCAGTCGATTTACATTGGATTACATAGAAAGTTTGAAGTGGGATTATTTCAAAATGCTACAGTAATATTTCACCCAACTCGGGTCAGATATAGCTAGTGGAGGACCTCTTCTCTCATACCCCAGTGTCAAAAGTTTGAGACGTTCTAAAATTGGCAAGAAAATCCTATTCAAAATTTCACCTTTTTCAGTAATTTACATTGGTGGACATAGGAAGTTTGGAGTGCGATTATTTCAAAATGGTGCCGTATCCAAAAAATAAATAAATATATATATATATATACACACACAACTAGGCTATGAGAATGTTGAGCCAATTAGATTTAGCGGAGAAAAAAGCGGAAGGATGACCGTGAAAGCATACAATCGCTTTTCACGACCGATTTAACTCTTTAAAGCCGGACCGTTCTAATTTCAGTACAATTGTGCTGATGGTTTGACGTATAATAGCTCTGCCGTCCAATCACTGATTTTCTTTTTGAAAACTGCTAGTTACAGATGACAAAATAAGCTACAATTGCATATAATTGGTTCATGAGCTTAGTGGGCGGGGATTTATTTGTAGACCGCTAAATAAAACCGCACGTCAACCTCGTAAATCTCCATTTGCCACGGGCGGAGCGGACCACCTCGGACAGAAGACTATCGTCTGAAGACTTTACTGCGACTGAGGGAAAGCCAGTAAACCCCCTGAGGTAAGAAATATTTAAGATAATAATTAACCATAGATATTACTTCAGAAACGATTTTATTTTGAATAAAATCCTGTTTTTGTACCGCAGACTTTCTCATATTTTCACTTGATATTCGCTAAGGTAGCTAACGTTCGGCTTTAGCTTCAAATGATGCCACTGTGTTGTTGTTACCCCAGCTCGTTTTGAGATGAAATTGTGAAAAAGTCTGTCATACAATGAATAAGTGAAGTGATAACGTTAGATGTGAATATTTTCCGTATCTTAGTGTAGACTTTGATAACTAAATAATAGCGAACTAAAGCTAAAACAAATAACGTTAGTCTAACAGTGAGCTGTCATCCTAAACCGCGCGAACAGCCATTTTCTTTTCTGCGTTTTTGTTTTCCTAATTTGAAACGTTAGCTCTGCTGTCTGTCTTGCTAGCTTTATAAATGTTATACTCAACTATTAGTCTTATCAATAGCAAGTACTAACTAGCTAGTTTTTTAACATAACGTTATGTATACATTTGAAGGTTGTTGTTGATCAGTCCTGTCGAAAATGAATGGAGTAGAGAACTAAACAGCAAACATTTCCTAACGTAACGTCAGCTTCACGTTTTATTTTCTGACTCACGTTTTTGACTTGAGCAAGATTAGCCTGTTTAGACAAATATGACAAAAATACATCATTCAGTTGAGCCAATGTCACTGATGATTTAGGTCTGTTCATTCAAAACAATATCTTATATGAATGGACATTATGCTAAGTAGTCTAACATTGTGGTGTTGTTGTGCTTTTTATCTAACGTTATTCTGGAGCATAAAGTGTTTTCTGTAAAATGTCATTCTCATTATACACCCCTTTAATGACTCAGAAATTGTTTTATATGTTATGGATTAATGAAATGGCAATTGATAATATATTTATCTAT